>CBVK0100357930.1:0-12642 GCA_900067695.1 Picea abies | reverse complement strand
TTTCCATGATTGTAATTTTTAACTAAAAATTTAAATTTCCTAAAAATTTAAATTAACAATACTATTATAAGAGAATTGGAGTTTTTGTCAAAGTTTTACTCATTTTTCTCCTATTGCAACAACTACTATAGACATATTTTTGCATTTCAATATTTTTGTTAGTTTTGTTAAATATTGTGATATGTACTCGGTCCTTTATGGTGATGTTTCTTTACAGTTGTTGTCAGAGTCTAATTTTATTCAGTTTGGGCACTATTTAGGGTAGTGGTGGCCTTGTAGCAATCATGCTTAGCCCTTGGTCTCATTGTTTATAGTTATAATATCTAGTCAGTGTTCTTCCCTAAAGTTTAATGTCTCTTTAGGCCTCTATATATTTTCTGCAACTTTGTCTATTTGATTAGTGGTTGTATGGATTTCCTATGGAATTGGGCCTTTGTTACTGGTTCTAGATCTACTTATCCTGCTGCTTGAGGTACTACATGGACAGGGCCGAATACGACCATGTCCATGTACATTGACAGACCTGAATTCAGGCCTATCCATGGATAGGGACAGGTCCAAATTCAAGCTTGTCCCTATACATGGACATAGCCAAATAAGGCTCTGTCAACATTCTAAACAAAATTTCTAAATTATAATTTTTAACTAAAAATTTAAAATTTAAACATAATTGAAATTCTAAATTTTGTAATGGTCAGTGTAACACATAGCCTTTATTAAGATAAGGGACAGGGCCATATTCGACCCTATCCATGTACAGGTACAGGACCGAATTCAGGCCTATCACTGTACATGGACAGGGCCAAATAAGGCCCTATCAACATTCTAAACAAAATTTCTAAATTCTAACTTTTAACTAAAAATTCAAAATTTAAATTCTAAAATCTGAAATGGTCATAGTGTAACACATAGAATTTAATAAGCTAAGGGACGGGGCCATATTTGGCCCTATTCATGTACAGGTACAAGCATGAATTCAAGCCTATCATTGTACATAGACGGGGCTGAATAACGCCCTGTCAACAATCTAAAACTAAATTCTAAATTATAATTTTTAAATAGAAATTTAAAATTTAAACATACCCCTTTACTAAGCTAAGGTACAAGGCGATATTCAACCCTGTCCATGTACAGTTACAGGCCTGAATTTGGGTCTATCACTGTACATGGACAGGGTCAAATAAGTCCCTCTCAATAATCTAAAAATAAATTCTAAATTCTAACTTTTAAATAGAAATTTAAAATTTAAACATACACCTTTACTAAGCTAAGGGAAAGAGACATATTTGGCCCTATCCATGTACAGGTACATGCCTAAATTTGGGCATGTCATTGTACATGGACATGGCCGAATAAGGCCCTATCAACAATCTAAAAACAAATTATAAATTCTAATTTAAAATTCAAAATTCAAAATTCTAATTCAAAATTGCCTTCTCTAAACGTACCTGGACCAAACGCCCACAGCTCCAACGTCCACCCAATTGCTACTCCAACATCCACAAGATTTCCTGTCTGCAGCAAACAACAAACACCAAACACCAAATGTCCTCCCGCAGCAAACAACAAACACCAAACACCAAATGTCCTCCCGCAACAAACAACAAACACCAAACACCAAATGTCCTCCCGCAGAAACACCAAACACCAAATGTCCTCCCGCAGCAAACAACAAACACCAAACATCCATCCACAATACCGCCCGCCCACAAAAAACACCAAACATCTGCCCGTAGAAAACAACAAACACCAAACATCTACCCATAGAAAACAACAAACACCAAACACCAGCAGTAACTAAAAAGTATGAACTAACTAACAACTCGCAAAAACTCTAGCAGGTGAGATGTGCAGGTAATACATAAACCTATTTTCGACTGAACTAATCTTTCGGCCAAAAACTTATTTTAGTCGAAATATTATTTCGGTCAAAACATTATTTCAGCCATAACATAATTCAGCCGAAAAGATGTTACCATATGAAAAATATTTGTTCAACTAAAATTGTACATGAAAATTGAGGGCATCGTCACAGTACCATTCAAATTGACGTTCAAAGGTTCGGATGAATTTTTTTTGCACGAAAAATAGGACTTTCGGCCAAAAACAAATTAGTTTGGTCAAAAAAATGTCGTTTAGAATTTTGGAGACCCGATTCTCACGAAAGTGTTGCCCACCTTCATGAATTCACACTTATATATTTTTTTGTTTTTATGTGGTGATTTTTTAGCTATTAAAGAGAATTTTAATAATCAAATACACATTCTCTTCGACAAAAGTAAAATTGACCTTTTCTTAAAAGATTTAAATAGTGAATTACATCTCCTAACTTATAAGGACAACATTGAAGACTTTTATCATAATTTTACAACTACCCTTTCAACTTCTATTAACAATTTTTCTTTTAAGGTGTCCTATAAAGAGAATAATAGAACAACCAACTCTTGGTGTGATAAAGAATGTAATATTTCTAGGAAATCCATTAGGGATGCTTGGAATGAGCCCTTGGAACTTGATAAGATCAATACGTACAATCCATAATTAAAAGGCAAAAAATGGTACTATATCAATAAAAGGCAAGCAGTTTTCACAACTATCTAAGATTGATCCTAGGAAGTTCTGGAGGTCAATTCTAATCCACACTACTAAAGAAAATAATATGATTCCTTTAAGGGACTCAAATTCCTACATTAAAAGTCTTTACGATTTTCTTAATTCCATGACCACCATTCATATTGTCCATACAGAGGATGAATTTTTCTCTTTGGATGGCATAGATTTCATGGTTAAGCATCTTGAAAATGGGAAAGCTAAGGACATAGAAGGCTACTCAACTAAAATTTTTAAAATCGGAGGGCATATCCTCATCCCTCACATACACAATCTCTTAAATTTAGAAAGAAAGGATTCCCTAAACCCTGGACGCAAAACCTCATTATTACTATCTTTAAAAATGGATATAGAAACATTCCATCTAATTATAGGACCATTATGATTAGCCAATTTTTTCCAAGCTTTATAGAATTATTTTGGAAAAGAAGATTAGCTTTTGGCTAGAAAGTCACATTAACAGAGATAAAGGATAGGACAGGTTTATGAGATATCATTCAACTTTGTACCATCTTCTTACCTTTAGTATCATTATAGAGGATCTCCACAATACTAAAACCAATTGTTTTTGCTGTTTTGTTGACTTTAGGAAAGCTTTTTATACAATCTCTAGGAAAAACATTTGGGATAGGATGGAAGAGAAAAGGTGTGTCTCAGGTTGAGGGAAGTGGCAATAAGGTTGTATGAGAATGTTATTAACAATTTTAAGAACAATGAGGGATGGTCGAAAGAGATTAACTACAATATTGGAGTCAAGCAACATTTTCCCTTCCCCCTACCCTTTTTGGCATATACATTGACAAGTTAGAAGATTGATTGGAAGAAGTAGGTTGTGTTGGACCTACTCTCATTGGTATAGTCATCAATATTCTTCTTTATGTTGATGATATCATTATTATTGCGAGGATTCCTCATGGTCTTGGAAAGAAACAAAGAATCCTCAAGGAGTTTTACTCCAATACGTGTATGACTGTTAATATTGACAAGACTAAGTTCATGATCATTAAATCCAATAAGATTACTTATGATGCCTTCGTATATGACAAAAACAACTTGGAGGAAGTGAATTCATACAAATATCTTGGAATCGATATTCACCATAAGATCAATTGGAATTATAGCATTGAGAAAAAAATTATTGGGGGATGGAAAGCTAATTATGGGCTTGAAAATAATTGTCAATCAACTGATATTTAGGTATGGGATAAGAAGAAAATCCTCTTTGAAACTATTGCTACACCTATTATTGTATATGGATGTGAATTCCATGGACACAGTATCTCTTGTGAATCTTGGAGAAAGATAGAGAAAATCCAAAATTATTAGATAACCTCTTATCTCAAAATTTAAAGAAATACGCCCTATCCCATCATCCTCTTAGAGGAAATCCTTTACCCCATTTAGAGAACGACTATGACTAGATACCTAATGTATAATAACAAGTTAAACAACATGGAATACGAGGCTTCCTAAAATTTCTTCAAAATCCATTTGTAACCACCTTCATCTCAAGTGAAGATGGCATAAAGATGCCTAGTCTTGGCTAATCCATTGGGGAATCATGGAATAGACCATTTTTCAAAATAAGGGTACTATTAAAAATATGACTAAATTCAAATTTAAGGATAAAATGTGGTGTGACAAAGAGTTACAGGAAAAAGAAAATTAAGGTATTATAAGGATGTAATCAACCCTAATCTAGAAGATCAAAATTATCTCTATTTTTGACAAGTGTAAAGAAAAAAATAAGCCTTGCTACGATAAGAACAAATTCTCAAGAGCTCCATAGTGAAACTCGGAGTTAGTCAATTCCTAAAACACCCTGGGATGAAAGAGTGTGTCACCTTTGTGACACTAAGAAAGTTGAAGATGAAAAACACTTTCTCTTAGATTGTCCAGCCTATACCCAGATTATATCTCAGTTTCAAAATATTTGTCACACTACCAACCTTCCTAACCTTTTAACTCAACAAACCTATGGTGATCTTGGAAAGCTTCTCTTAATGCTTTTCGAGTACGAAAACAAAATTCTAAAGAATTGCAAATAATCCTTTACCCTCTTAAAATTTGATAAATCAATTCGATTTTATTAAAGATTCATCATAGTCATTATCATCACTTTATAATTAAATTAATGAATTAAAAAACATTTCAATTTCCATGCTAAATAAATAATTGTTTAAAAATAAGTCATTTACACCTTATAGGGGGAGACTAATAATAAAACCTAATTCATGACAAAATGGTCACCCACCAACGTTCACAATTATCGCGTCCACTTTGAAATTGTTTTTCTAATAATATATTTATATTTGACCATGTTGGTCACCTATCATTGCACTAATAATTATATTGGTGCCCGGGCTTTGTCAGCCCGGCATATTTGGCCATGCTAGTTATGTTTGTACCCTCTACTTTGTGCATCACATGTGGACGTCCAAATATTTGGCCATCTTAGCGTTGACATAACACGTGAACTTCCAAATATTCGGCCATGCTAGTGATGTATGTAGTGATGTATGTACGAGCTTAGTCAACATATGGTAGAAGGTCCCATATCAATATTAAGTGCACATAATGGGGCTTTCAACTATACAAAACATTTGCAATGTAATTAAATAATATTTAAATATAAGTAATGTTTTATAAACCAACAAATCAGATCATGCAATAGTTTATATGTGTTTTTTGTGTTTTTATTAATTTGAATGATTTTTATTAAAAATATTGATTTTCTTTTTCGTTATTTTAAGTGATCATAAAAGGAATTAACACATTCTATAACTATTGTAAATGGGGGTAGTAAGTTAAGTGTATTGATTTTCTTTTTATTTTATTTTAAGTGATTATAAAAGGAATAAATATTTTTATAAATATTGTAAATGAGTAAGTTAAGTGGGTTTTATTATGAGGAAATTTTTTAGGGTTAAGTGTATATTAGCCAAAAGAGTTTTCGAATGGATGGTCTTTTAAGGAAGTTTTACAGTGTAAGTATTAGCGATAATTGATTATATGCATGATTGAGTCTATGTAATTCATTTCACGTCTTCACCTCTATGATCATTACCCTATGCAATTAGTACTAAGTGGATTATTACCCAATTTCATGCGCGTTAAGTGTACTATTCATAATCATGTGAAAGACACTCCATGTTTAAATAAAAAGAGTCAATTGAACTTTAATTGAATAATTCATAAAAAGTCTTGGGGTGAGTGATCTTCATAAGATGCAGTGCCCTTCACTGGTAAACTATAGATAACTGGGATGAGTGATCTTCTTCGAAAGTTTCAATTATTGAATATAAATCCTCAAAATGATGATTGAGATGGATGATCTTCTTAGGAAATCCTAATTGTTGAATGCAAACCTCAAAAATAATGAGTGGAGTTATAAATTCATTTTGATACTCCTTCACCTTTATGAACATGGAAACTATATCATTCATTTCCTTAATTTTAATCTTAATTCTTTATTTTGAAAAAGTATAAGAAACAATATCCTATATATATTAAATATTCTGTAAATTATATTTACATAAAATAGTTTTTAAATTTAACAATTTCCTTTCGTTTTTTTCCCAAAGCTTGGACAAAAACATTTATTTGTATAAATTAAAAAAGTCATTTTATATTCCATTTATATTTATCTTTAAGTACAAATTTATCCTTTTATCGTCTATGATTGGACATTTCAGTTAGTTTGGAGATTATGAGAGTTGTTTATTCTAAATTTGGCCCAAATTTATCCACACTTCATAAATGGTGGGGTCGCGTGCGTTGCAATCCAACTTGAAATCTAGATTTGTTGATCATAAATTGGTATAAAATTTAATACAAAACCAAGCCCAACGAAATATCATTATTGTCCTTAAGCGCAAAATAGTTCGCAACCATATTTTTTCATATATTTAAAAAAAAAATAACATTAGTAGTTACCCATGAAACAAGGTCTGTTGTTTAGTAAGGTTAGTAGCACCCCATTAGACAACCACTGAAAGTATAAATATAAATTCATAGAACCCTCGATATAGATCCCTTGACATGACCACAATCCCCCTAAACACTACTAAATCAAAACACAACAATACACTCGTAAACCATAATAGGAATCTATTCACAAACATTTTCCTAGATGTTGAAGTTCCCCATTTTCATAAGATGCAATGCCCTTTACTGGTAAACTATTAATTATAGCACTTTTAGCTTTAGAAATGACATCAATTTGGACCTACAGACCTCCTATATCACTCATTACAAACGTTTTTTTTTTTTGTTTGCTAGTTTGTTCGTGACCCGCGAGACTAGCCTGTGGTTTGAGAAATCGTGACTCAGGGGCATTTAAGCTGTCAAAATCACCCGGGGATTGCACTCAGCCTAAGCCACACCAACCCTTAACATGGTTGGATTTTTTTGTCCCTGCAGGTTTCGAACCGATGAATTAACATCACAAAGTGCCTTAACAATACACTCCATCACCAACTATCTTACACCTCGGGGACTCATTACAAACGTTTTTACCAAACCAATAAATAAAAAAAAATTCATATAACAAAAACTATATTTTTTTTTATGGAAGGTCAAAACAATAGCTTTGGAAGGGTGTGGATTACTCATTTACTAAATTGTTTCATTTTAGTTATTTTTTAGTGACGATTTTGGATTAAATAGGGTAGGTGAAATGAAAATAATCGCAAAACTATGGCTTTATTAACTAAACATTATGATCTAAGTTTTTTTTGTTTTGTTTATGAAACGATCCAAATTGTTAAAATTGCAACTTGGACAACAAATTGAGCAAATTCAAAAAAAAATGTGTTTGCATGATTCCAACCAAGGCAATGGAAAATGGGGTGATTGATTAATCAATAAACAACTCCACTTTGGAAGTACAAAATAATAGCCGTATGAAGGTGGAGTGAATCACTAGGCACAATACAAAATAATAGCACTATGAAGGTGGAGTGAATCATTAAGCACAATGAAGTAAGAACTTTTATTTAACTAAGTTACAAAAATACATCATTTTTTAAGTTTGTGGAAGGGAAAACAATTAATTATAAGGACTATCTCAGTGGAAAGATAATTACTTGGAAACACACCATTAATTGCATCACATTACAAAGACAACCCACAAAAAACAAACCATTTATCACAAGCACTTTCCCATTACAAAGACAATAGAGCAAGGACAAACCACCAAGTACAAGAACATTCTATTAAGAAAAAGTATTGAAAAAATCACTTTATTTAGAGATTCCTTCTTTCCCTCTACAAGACCATTGTCACGGACCTGTAGTGCACTCACATTTTTTTTCGCGACTTGAGTCCACCCAAGTCGTTACGACAACTGCAGTTTGTGGGACCTAAACTTACTACAACCAGAGTATGCCTCTTCACCTAATGTCTACCTATAACTTCACCTAAGGCTACAACAAGTTAGAAGCCCATCCAAGTCAACACACTTAGGTCATCCAACAAGCAACACTAGGCATGTGTCCGACCACAACCTTAAAACATTTCTGCAGTGCAACACTTAGCCAAAGTAACAGTATTCAAGGGAGAGAAACATTCAATACACATAAAACATCTACAATACACAACACATATGGATGGGATGCACCCAAGCAAGGAGCCTAACACCTTATTTATATATATAATAATGTTAATGGGGAATGTGGCCAACAACCTACGACTCAATTATAGTTAGACAAAGAAACTAAGGCAGTTGTCTTCTCCAAAGTCTACCCAACATCCTTGTACAAACCAACCTATGAAGCATCCATAGGCTTGTCTCTTGTAGGTCATATTTTCGTTTGCTTGTCACTTAGTCACAACAAGACTTCTACAGTGCCCAATCCCTAAACTTGGCACAATATCATAAAGCACTTGAATGACTCTTACTTTCTTCCTTTCTTCTTCTTGATTGATTCCTTATCACTTTGAGGCATTCCCTTATTTATATGAGCCTGGCTTGCCTTGCAAAGTCCATTCAGTTCCAAGGTGGACCCAAGTGCCATTGAGTCAACTTTCTCATCTTCGGTGACTTGTCTTCCAAGTCATCTGGAGTGCCATTGAGTCAACTTTCTCATCTTCGGTGACTTGTCTTCCAAGTCATCTGTCACATTGTTCCAAACCATGTTGGGTCCATCGAGGTCGTCCCAAGCTCATACAAGTCATCTCATCTGACTGATCGTTCCATCCGACCACACCCAAGTGGGCTAATACATTTTCTCTGTATCAAGTCATCTAAAGGAAAATTCGTCCACTCATATCGATTTCCCTAGTCATCCCAAGTCTACCTAACTCATATGATTCTACACCATTGTGTTTGATCCACCTGAGTCAATTTGGTCACACCCAAGTGCGCCCAAGGAATTTGGTGAAAGTGCACTTGATGGATGCATTCCCAAGGGAGTGCACTCAATGAGTGTGACCCACGATTGTATTCTATGACAAATTGTGCCTAAAGGCACCTCGACCATCTATCACAACCCCCAAGTGTGCACTGCCTAACTCCATTGATCCATATAAATCTCTGCACCCAAATCATCAAGTCTTCTAAGACACTTGTTTTCCATGCCAAGTGCATGCTCGAATGAGGTTTCATGCAACAACCTCCTCTACCTCTAGCCAAGCCCATCCAACTCCTTTGGTGACTCTAACTTGTCACTATTTGCGGTGCACCCTTTTTTTCTGCAAGTGTGCCTGACTTTGTCTATGGTGAACATTGTTTTTCCATAGGTGTGCCTAAGTTCATTTGTGATGCACTTTGCTACCACGCTGGAAGACAACTATTCCAAATAAACAATATATTTTATAAATTCTTCGATCTGGAAGACAACTATTCCAAATAAACAATATATTTTATAAATTCTTCGATGATCGTATTACAAAAGAGTATTAAAATACACATACACACACAAGAGAATGAAAGAGTTGCAACCCTAATAACAAATAATAAAAGACTAGATGACTAATAATCAATTAATTAATTTTAGACTCATTACAAGCCATCCCCTCCTAAAATTATTCGACCACAAAGCATATGTAAAAAGGTGTGCTTGGATCTAAATTCCTCATTCTCCAATGTAGCTTAGAAACCATATCCTCATTTGCAAGAATTGGTGAAAGACATATGATATTATCCTTGATGGTGTTTTCCTTACCATCATCACCTACTTGAGGAGTTTCACGCATAACAACTTAAAGGTATTTAAGCTTGAATGCATACTTACTTATGTTTACAATATCATGTTGTGCTGGTTTTGATGGAGGATATCTCGACATACACCCTATATATGTTTTTCTTCTCGGGCTCCACTTCGACATGTCATTATCTTCAGGTCATAGAGATTGCACTAATTTTTCCTTAGAATATAGAAAGTTATGATGGCTAATTCCAACAATCCCTTGGCCATCTAGGAGCTCAATTTCATGTTGACTATCATGCACCTCAAAAAGTTGCTTCAATAAAGCATCAATTTCATGTTGACTATCATGCCCCTCAAAAAGTTGTTGTTGAGCCAGAGAAACATCAAATCCACTTTCTGGTATGCTGAAAAGTTCATGAAGTTCTTGGTGACTAAAATACCAAGTTTGTTGTTTATGTTATGTTGCAGTTTTGAATAGGCCTCCTTTGAATACTTGTTTTCAATGAGCAAAATCCCTAGATTGTGGGAACACTTCACTCTTGAGATGATGCAAAATGTATGGTTGAATTTGTTCTCTCAATTATTGTGCAGCTTTGGAACCAATCCATTTTTTCCTTTGAGTTGCTTTCTTTTCATAAGCATGCAAAATGAGATCCTCATACCTTGTCTTGAAATCCTTTTTATCTCCTAGTAGTTATGGGAAAAAAAGTCCAAAAAAATCCCACATTTCCTTTAGGTTTTTTTGAACAGGTGTGCCACTTACAATAATACGATGTGCATTAAGTATCTCTCAAAGGCTTGTGGCACATTGAGCATTGGGATTTTTTATGATGTGCCCCTCATCCAAGATCACATAATCCCATGTAACAATATCTTCACTTGTATCTCCATATCCATCTCTTCCATGGTAATTCCCTCTAATTTCTTTCCAATTATTTTGAACAACATCATATGTTGTCAAAATTATACCTCCAGTTTGAAGGACATATTGAAGAGCATATTCACATGTGCTTCTTTGAGTCCCAAAAAAATCTCTAGCTTTCCTTGAAAATACAACAACAGATAATTATTTCATCAAATTACGGAGCACAATTTTTGGTGTTACAATCAATGCATGCTTGATAAGACACGAGGTAAAAAGTCCTACCAGGAAAGAAGATAACTGAATTGTTTCACCTATCCCTATGTCATCACCTAAAATGCCTCCTCTGGATTTACAGTGAAGATCCCAGAGCCATTTGATACCTTCATGTTGATGTGGATACAAAGAGGTTATTATTTGACCAAGAAGTCTATATGTTTTCTTGCCTTGTGTGAATGTAATAGCTTTTGATTCTTTTAAAGTGACCTCTTCCACATAGTTGCTACTTGCATCTTCATATTCATATGCATTTCATGCATAATTTTTCTTAGTAGTAAGATCATGTTTTTCCATTTGCTCCTTCACTAGTTCTGCAGAATCTAATGAACCATTCTCATGTTCAAAAGATACATAATCATATTCACCCACATATGAAGAAATCTCTACTACAGAAAGAACTTTAGAGGTTTTTGTCTTTTGTTTAATAACCTTGGAAGGTCTTAATTTTGCATCAGTTCCACTACTTATGTCATGTACATGATTTTCATTAGAACTCACAAAATTAATAGCTTCATTGTGATCCCCGGTATCATTTCTAGTATGCAATTCAGTAAACCTTGATGGTTCAGCCA
Source organism: Picea abies (assembly GCA_900067695.1). Lineage (NCBI taxonomy): Eukaryota > Viridiplantae > Streptophyta > Pinopsida > Pinales > Pinaceae > Picea > Picea abies. The sequence continues at coordinate 1,168 of CBVK0100357930.1, read as the reverse complement.
AATCCTCTTCATTGTCACCAACCTTAACAAACATTAAAGATAGAATGGACAAAACACTCTCAAATTATGGAGCATCTGAGCTCTGGAGTAGGGTATCGACCCCATCCCCATGATACTCAGCATGACTTGTGTATTCCTCATCACCTATGGATTCCTCATCACATATACCATGCATATCAAAATATTTCTCAACTTTATTGATCCATCTTGTGCCCTCTCGTTTGTCCTCTCCATCAAACTTCAATATATCTAGTTTTACCTTGTGTATAACATTATTGAACTAACTCTCATTCGATGAGTATTGTGGTTGTGAGGATGATTTTGGGCTACTCATTCTTTTTCTTTCATTTTTTGAGGCTTTGTATTCGTTTTGTTTTGCTGGAGGAATCGATAACTAGGTCAGACTTGTACTCATATGACACAGGATTGATTCTGACCGCTACCACTATAACCTCCAGGTGTTGCCACACTGCCCCTTATCTGACACATAAGATAAGTTGAGGTTTCAATTTGGTGACCTCACATAATAGAGTTCCTTATCATTGCACTCCATCACGGACTGATCTACACCTTGGGGCATCTTCGTATTCGTTTTTTAATCCGAGAAGTTATTCGTATTTTTTGTTGGGTTATTGTATTAAATTTGCACAAATCTTTGTAATTTTTCTTTCAAGCTCAACGTCTGAATCATTTCCTTCAAAAGGTCCACCAAAATTTCTATTTGTGTTTCTTGTATTCATAATTGATGATTAATTGGGTGAATAGTTGAGATGTGACAGGTAAAAAGATATTTTTTTTTCCTTGGTAAATTGTTTTAGCTCTGGAAGAATAATTTACCACTACAAAAAGTTTTTATCTCTATAATTTTTATTTATATGGTAGGGAATACCATGAGCCAATGGTTTACCAAAACCATTGGCTTATAAACCACCAACAATAAAATCAAAATTTACTCTTCCTTCTTCTTTTTATTTCTTTTCTTTATCATATCTTTCCAATACCATGGGTTTTCGAAACCACAAGCTCTGATACCAATTTGTAAGACAACTATTCCAAATTAAAAAGTATGTTTTTTATAAATTATTCGATGATCATATTAAAAAATAGTATTACAATATATATACAAGAGAATGAAAGGGTTGCAACCCTATGAACGGATAATAAAAGA
>CBVK0100357929.1:0-12642 GCA_900067695.1 Picea abies | reverse complement strand
CTTTGTGCATGCAATATTCATAATACCTTTGCATGCTGACTCAACGCCAATAATCTACACCTCTCGAGTGCTCTACCTGATCATCATGGTAACTCTTCATCTTCTCTGGCAGTTTTCCCACACGTTCATCATCACTGTATGTTGTACTAAGATTCCTCAGCCTCTCTGACAGTTTGAGACTCTTCGTCTTTTCTGTGACAGTCGAGCTCACCTTCTCTATTTCAGTTACATAATTAAACACTCATCCATCTGTCAATCCCTTCTAAGAATAGTCTTCCTTCACTGGACGAAGATTGGAGACTCTTCATCTCCTCTCGCGATCACACAGAGGTCTCTTCGAATTCTCTAGCAGACATCATCAATAGTTTCTGGAAGTTTTACTGTGTCGTGCATTAGTAGCCCTCCGATCTCCTTCAGTTTCATTCATATCCAAAACAACCAACCACACACAATCTGTCTTATTTTCTTTTATACAGAGCTCCACGGCGGTTCCACTTCGCATTTCCATAGGCAAAATAAAGACAACTATCCCAACAACTGAAACACCAACCGATTCGCAATCATGAATCTGTTTCACTAACAGATTTGTAACTGAGAGGTTAACTGTGAGAGAGACCAGTAACCCTTCGATCAACACTTGATCTGATGGTTTAGATTACATCGCGATTTCACATATCGCGATATCGGGATTCCTGATGTCAATAATCTTTAACATGTCCAACTCTTGATCCCCGAAACTCCTACAAGGACTGGAATCAACGGTCCAGATTCAACCTTAATCTGACGGTTCAGATTACATCACGATTTCACATATCGCGATATTAGGATTCCTGATGTCAATAATATTTGACATGTCCAACTCTTGATCCCCGAAACTTCGACAAGGACTGGAATCAATGGTCCAGATTCAACCTTAATTTGACGGCTTAGATTACATTGCGATTTCACATATTGTGATATCGGGATTCCTGTGGTGAATGTTCTTTGACAACTTCAACACTCAATCCTCAAAACTCAGACATGGACTGGAATCAACGGTCCAGATTTGATCTTGATTCAACGGCTACGATTTAAGTCGCGATTTTGCATATCGCGAAATCGAGATTCCCGTTGCATTGTTTCTTTGACATTTCCAACACACGATCCTCGAAACTCCGACATGGTGTAAGTCTGCTGACGTCACATGTGTTAAATAACTGCCACATGTCACCCTGATTTGTGACTTACATGTGCTTGGCATGTTGAATCAGTCTAACACTTGTCATTACCTGGTTGTGCCATGTGTTCCTAGCTGACGTGAGTCAGATCGATGGTGCAGATGTGATCTTGATTTGACGGCTCAGATTACGTCGCAATTTTTCTTATTGTGAAATCAAGATTTCTGTGGATGATATTACTTGTCATCTCCAACTCTCGATCCCCGAAACTCCGATAGGGAGTCGGATCAATGGTCCACATAACCTCCTGAGATGGACGGTCCTCCTGCTTTCAGGATTTGTTATCCCTCTACTCCTTGCACTTTTAAGGATCGTGCAGGTTTTCCTCGATCCAACGGTGGTCGGACCCTGCGCTCAGATCTGACGCCTGAGATCTATCCTCCTCTTTAGCGCACTCTTCTTGTCTTTATTCAGATCTGACAGCCATTGGGAATTCAGGATGAGATCCAGCGATCACTAGCGCTTCTCCTCCAGAGCATACTTTGTCCTTGTTTTGCCTTCGCTGCATACTCTGATCTTGCCATCAATGAAAAGCTTACTTTTCTTGATAACCTGCCAACAATCCTCTGCACTATCTCTTCTGAACTTATCGAGCTTGCTCTGCAGCATCTTCCTAAAATACTTCTGGTGCTCATCTATTACATTCTTCCTGTACTCATTCCATCTTCATTGTTGTACTTGCCATCAACCTTCCAACAATCCTTTGCACTATCTCTTCTAAACTTATCGGGATTGCTCTGCAGCGTCTTCCTAAAATACTTCTGGTGCCCGTCTGTTACATTCTTCCTGTACTCATGCCATCTTCATTGTTGTACTTGCCATCAATGACAAGCATATGCTACCTGTTAAACATTTCCAACATCCCCCACCAATCATGGCGACAAGATATGCTCTGTTGGTATTGGTTGCTCCTTTACATAACATGCCCCAAGATTATCAAACTAAACTTCCACAGTTTGATAGTTCCAGCCCCTTAAATGCACAACAACATGTCGACAAAATGAATGATTACTTTGACCTGCAAGAAGTAGACGAAGCTGATCTGCAGATGAGATTATTTGCACAAATCCTAACTGGAGATGTGAAAAAGTGTTTTAAAACTTTACGTGTTGCTACCATTACTGGCATGACTGTTTTCCATCAGACCTTTTTAGACCAGTGGGAAGTAAAGAGAAATCCTCTCCAAATTCTGTCGGAGTATGAGAACATCAGAAAGAACCAAGGAGAGACAGTGCAGGATTACTGCACTCGTTTCAACAATCTATACAATGCTATCCCGACTGAAATTAAACCTCCACAAGGTTTGGCATTAATAAATTTCCCTGATGGTTTTGACGCTGACATGTCGTATCAATTAAGGGAAAGAAATGCGACAACTCTGGAAGACATGCAAAAAAGTGCCATCAGTGTAGAAGCAAATCTTTTAGCCAGAAGGGCCAGGTAGAGAACATAAAAGAGGGTCACCATCAAGGAAGAACCTTCTACTTCCTCATCTGATGCTAAATTAGATTCTCTAGCCAGAGATATGGAGAAAATGATGGAGAGACTCACCATAAATGACAGAAACCCACCTAGGGAGAATCAAGCCATCCCTCAAATTAGGAACCCGAACTTTAGGACAAATCCACCCCAGATCAGGTGAAGAGATCCTAGGGATCAACGAGAACAATGGGGACCTGATCATCAAATCACACCACCTCTCCAAGAAAACTATGTTGATGATGGGGATGAAGTGATTAAGGAGTTTGATGATGCTCATACAAATTTGATGGGAGATCATGATCATGATCATGAGTCTATTTTCCTCACCCAAGAAGAACATGAAATATTTCTCCTTTTGCAAACAAAGTTGAATGAGGAACCTGAGAAAATAGAACAACAATCCTTTGAGAATGCTATAATGGAGGTTCACAGACAATATAACCTGAGGAGTAAGAAGAACAATGAGAATTCTCCAAAGAAGGCTGCTGAAACCAAGAAAATCTCAGAGAATCCTCCCAAAAAATCCCCTGGGCGTAATGACACTGAATCTCTCGTGCAAAAAACTCCATAAATTCTTAAGAGAACAAGTCGGACAGAAGTTTCATCAACCATTCAAACATGAGCACCTGTCCACAAAGTTTCTGTTGATAAATTAGAAGTACAAAGTTTAAACAAAACCACCTCTCTTTTCAGCCTTGAAGGAGAACTAGCAAAATTAAAGATTCCCATTCCCCTCTCTGAGTTGATGAACAAGAACTCTTATAGGTCTCAGGTGATAAAATATTTAAGTATCAAACCCGATATAGGTACCAAAGCCTTGAATGTGGGATCTGTACTCCATTCTGACACAATAAACCTTGCTGATGACCGACCTGAGCTCCTGTTTGGTCCTGAAGTTGACGGTTAAACTGATAATGGCGCTGTGGCCCTTTTTTACATCAGCCTGAATATCCATAAGTTGATATTGCACAACGCTATGCTGGATTCAGGTGCTTCTCACAACCTAATTCCCAAGGCCGTGATGGAAAAGTTGGAACTTGAGGTCACCAGACCTTACAAAGATCTTCATTCTTTTTATTTCAGCAAGGTCAAATGTATAGGCCTGATTAAAGACTTATGCATCACCTTAGCTCAAATTCCGACAAAATTTTTGGTGATGGACATCATCGTGGCTGACATTCCCCCCAACTATGGTATGTTGCGATCAAGGTCTTGGGGAGCTAAATTGAGAGGAACCCTGCATCTAGATATGTCCTACGCCACCATTCTAGTTTTCTGTCAATAGAGAAGACTTTATAGAGAAACATTGATGAGGTATATGGTCAGTAGTCAGGAGAAGCCACACAATTACCCACTATATTCTACACACTCTGACCTGGACTCTTTCATTCTATATAACAATGGTGATCTCAAAGAACAAATCACACAACTGGAAGATGATGCACATGATCCAAAGGACGATACAACGATTGTCGAAGTAAGAAACCCCATGGTTGAAGAAAATGAGGAATTACCAACAGACTTCTGGAGCATGGACTTCGATGGTGCTATGAGTAAAGAAGGATATGGGGTCGGAGTGTGGATGCATAACCACAGATCAAGGTACTTTGAGAATCATTCATATAAACTGAACTTCCAATCTACTAACAACATAGCCGAGTACGAGGCATTAATGCTCGACCTGAAATTATTGAAAAAAGTTGGTGCTAAGCAGATAATGGTAAGGGGTGATTCTGAATTAATTATCAAGCAAATAAAAGGTGAGTATGCAACAAAACATCCCAGACTTAGAGCCTATAGAAACACTGTTTTAGATGGTCTCCAATGTTTTACTGAGGTTGATTTGCAAGTGATGCCCAAAGGACAAAATATACTCGCAGGCGGACTGGCTACGTCGACAGCTACCTGTAAAATCCCTTTTCATCCCACTCGCAAGTGCACAGTGGAGGTGAAATGCAGACCCACTGTTCCTGACAACATCGGATATTGGCAGGTATTTGCAAATGACGATCAAATTGAAGATTTACTGCAATGTAAAAATGATTTCGAATGTGCAAACATAGATTTAGAATAGGATGAAGAAGTTGTAAATAAATCTGTTTTTGAGAATGGTAGTGCAAATACAATAGATGATGAAAAAATAAATGAAAATGATGTAGATTCTGATATCCTACAGTTGAAAAATAATGTGTTACCTAGAGGTTTAGTTCTGTTGGAAGACTTGTTTGATTTTAACGATGTAGCCAAAAAACCAAAAATTGAAGCTAGCGGTAAAGAGGTTGAAGACTGTAACATAGGAACAGAAGAAAACCCCAAAATGATAAAACTGTCTAAATCACTGCCACCAGAGCAAAAAATAAAATACATTGAACTTTTTAAGGAATATATAGATGTTTTCACCTGGGGCTATGAGGACTTAAAATCCTATGACACAAACATCATACAACACTGGATTCCCATAGAAGAAGAACATAAACCTTTCAGACAGAAACTTAGGAGAATTAATCCCAAGTTACTTCCCCTGATAGAGAAAGAAATCAAGAAGATGTATGATGCCAAGATTATAGTCCCTTTGAGATTTTCCAAATGGGTTTCCAATCTAGTTCCAACCAGGAAGAAAACTGGCGAGATCATGCTCTGTATAGATTTCATAAATCTGAACAAAGTCTCCCTCAAAGACAACTACCCTTTACCCAAAATGGACCATATTTTACAAAGGGTGGTCGGATCCAGTAGGATCTCCTTACTAGATGGTTTCTTGGGTTACAACCAAGTTATGGTCCATCCAGAAGATCAAGAGAAGACATCTTTTACCACACCCTAGGGAACCTTCATGTATGTGAAGATGCCTTTTGGTCTGATGAACACTGGGGCTACTTTTCAAAGAGCAATGGATATTGCCTTTGTGGATGAGACTAGAAAATTTATAGTCATTTATCTGGATGATGTATCTGTTTACTCCAAATTCAACGAAGAACATTTTCTCCACCTCAGACGTGTGTTTGAGAAGTGCAGTAAATTTGGGATTTCATTAAATCCTAAGAAAAGCCTTTTCGGGTTAGAGGAAGGTAAACTGCTGGGACACATAATCTCAAAAGACAGAATTAAAATAGATCCCAACAAGATAGAAGCAATCCAGAAGGTGGAACACCCTAGGAAAATCAAAGAACTGTAATCTTTCATTGGCAAGATAAATTTCCTTAGAAGATTCATACCAAACTTAGTTGAGCTTCTCAGGAATATTACCAATATGTTGAAAAAAGACACAACAATCAAATGGAACACCGAATCTAAACAGTCATTTGAGCAAGTGAAACATGCTCTCACCCAAGATCCAGTTCTGATTATCCCAGACTATACCAAAGACTTTTATCTTTTCTCTTTCGCCTCTGAACACACTATAACAACAACATTGTTGCAGAAAAACAGTGAAGGGTACGAGCAACCCATCGCCTTTTTCAACAAATCTTTAAGAGACACAACGTTGAATTATAACATTATGGAGAAACAAGCCTTCGCCCTGGTAAAGGCTATAACAGATTTTAGGGTCTATATTCCCCATTCTCACACCATTTCATATGTCCCAAACATAGTGGTTAAAGATATTTTGACCCAGGATAATCTAGATGGCATAAGAGGAAAATGGATTGCGATCATTCTGGAATACGACATTGAAATAAAACCTACTAAACTGATCAAAGGACAGGGTTTGGAAAAATTAACGACTGAGTCTAATTTCCATGCTTTAGATATTAACTTTTTGGTTGTAGTAGATGGACCAGAAGAGCAGGCAACTCCAAATGTAAAAGAGGCAATCTTGAATTCCCCTTGGTACGCAGACCTCATTTTTGTACTCCATAATTTACAGGCTCCTCCAGGTTTGACTAAGACCAAAGCTAGATTTATTAAGTTGAAAGAATTGAAATTTTGTATTCTAGAAGGCAATCTCTATTGGAAAGATCCTGGTGGTATCTTGCTTAACTGCTTGTTAAAAGGTGAAGCTAACAAAGTTATTCAATATTTTCATGCAGGAGACTATGGTGGGCACTTGAGTTGGAAAACCACAGTCAAAAAAATTATGAGAGATGGCTTTTATTGGTGTTGGCTCGCTGAATTGATACTTTTCGTACCCTCCATATCCATTTTTGACCTCTTCATTTGAACTCTTTACTCCATAAACTCATCTATATCTTCACACATATAACCAAATGCCAGAAAGTATAGTAAGGTATGGTCATTATTCAAAATTCTTTAATTTCCTTTAATTTAATGATTAAATGAAATTCTTGGAAGCTCATGAATGGTTATATTAGATTTTGCAGCATACTTTGATTTCAGCAGCAGATTAAAATGGAAGATTTTCTACACTCCAGGTGCTGCCAGCTTGCTCAAGCAAAACCAATTATTCCAGCCTAACTCTCGTTGATGACTCATGGATAATCAATGAGATCTTCATCTCTGGGCACTACGTGCCATAGAGATAAAGATTGGTTATTAGATAACAAGTTTTTCGGGCATGAGAAGTACCCATTAATTGAAGGAATCATTTACCTTCTGAAAACAATTATGTATTAAATAGAAGATAGGCTCTGTTGCTAGAAAATCGGGATTAGTTATCTAGATCCCGAGCTATAAAAACAATGGAACAAAATGTAATAGGGGACATATATGATATAGAAGAATTGCGTTGCTCAACTGTTGGTTCTAAACTTGACTGAGATCGACTCATACAATGTTGTTTTTGATATTTTAAGATGTTTCTTTAGACTGTAACATGGATCACTTTCTATTGTTAATGTTCTCTTTTGTATATCCGTAGCTTAGAATTTAGTCTGCAGGTCATTTAGGGACTTGTGGGTTTCTTGGCAAGGATCCACCAAGAAAACCATAAGCCCTTCCTTTGTAAATTTGGATTTTCTTTAGAATAGTTATGTTAAATGTTGCTTCTTGTTTTCATTAAAAGTAAGAATTGTCCTTAAAGTTTAGTAGCTGTAGTTTCTTGTTGTATTGATTCCTTAGTTTTATAAGTTCAATTCGATTTGCTGTAGCTTTCAATTCTAGTTTAAAGTCATGTATTGCTTCTGCAAATTTAAGTTTCTAAATGGAATAGACTTAGTTGTATTTTCCTTTTTTAGAGCATCTTACTTTGTTTTCTGTAATGTTATATAGTTTTCTATTACTTGGTTTAGTTTCTAAGTCACATTAAATTAGATAAGTTTTTAATTAGGTAGATGTGTTGAATCAAGATTACTTTTGAAGATAGTTTCTAGAAGTATTTCGTTTCTGTAATTAGGATAAAACTTAGATTTGCATGCTTTATAGGATTTAAATATTTGGTTAGTAGTAGAATTTTGAATATGCAATAGAATTAATGAATTTGAAATCTTTGCATTAAAGTAGTTTGAATGATTTTTAGATTAGAGAAGTTTACATCATAATAGATTAGATTAGAGTAAATCAGATTAGGATAGGCTCTAGTCCTGCACATACAGTGTTTGTGTCTCAAAGTTTACCTCCCTGGGTTGACATTTTATGTAAGCTATTATAGAGATATAAGTAGCCCAACATTTTGGCACCATTGCCGGGGAGGCATTAAAATGGACTGGAGGTTAGATGTTGCCAGACCTTCAATAGGTAAGCAAATTTTCATTTTCTTTTCAATTAATGCAAGAGTACAGTAGGAGTATTTTAGTTTAATAATTTTACTGTTTTAGTTTTGATTTCATAGTAATTTTGTTTCAATATAGGTCAGTTGCACCCATAACCCTTAGTTTTAATTAGTTTCTTTACTTTTGAGTTATTCACATTTCTTCAAAAAGGATTTAGATTAGTTTTAAAAATTTAAATTTTCAAGATCATTTGGGTACTGTAAGACCCTGGTTACTAACCCACCTATGGAGCAGGACAGCTGAACCAGAACCAGTTTAGAGATGTTCAAAAACTTGTTGAGCAGAGAAGGGCTTATTACTACAAGGAGTTTTCATAATCCTTGTCACAACATCAGATCCATATCTGAAGATGAATCCATCTTTCAAAGTGAGCAACAAATCAATAAGTGTCCTCAACCTGAAGACCTAGACCTGTTCATCTATGCTTCCTCATTTGATGAAGGAGCTCAAGAATTTTGGGAAGGAGCCAAGGAAGAAGAACACTTAGAACCTGAAATTGCAGAATTTCTTGCTTGCTTGAGACTAGAAGAAGAATATTAGCTTGGCTTGACAAGCCTAACCAATCAAGGATTTATTCAAGTATGGACTGATACAGTTTGTCCATTCCAACCTTTTACTTTTCAAAAACTTTTGAAATCAAGATCATATGAGGAGATGGTTCTTTATATCTTGACTTTTGTTCATAAACACTATATGGACAATCATGATTTAGAAGTCTTGATTCGGAGGTGGTTACACTGGAAGTATGCATACACTTGAAGGAACATTTTTACTTCTAGTAGAGTAGGGTAGAATAGGAAATAAATATAAAAAAGTAAAGAGAAAAATAAGCTTTACTATGAAAACCAGCTTGTCTAGCATAGTTTAGCAGGATTCTAGTTAGAAAACCAGGTTACTGGCTAGCTAGACTCCAAAATAAAGTTCGTTGGTGCCTACTTCATTTTCTTCACAAATCATGTTCGGTGCTCAGCTGGATGATGGAAGATTCATCAAGGCTTTCCTTCCAGCAAAGTTTCAACCCATCGACTCCAAATCATTTTCTGGGTTTGAAACTCGAGACATTTTTAGATACCTTGGAGCCTGCATGCCTCAATGGCAGGTATCCTTGTCATTTGCCAAGGAAATACATCAATGTTTCTTGGCAAAAGAATTCTACAGTTCATTCGACTTCAACAAATCTATTCATGACTGTTTGAATGTATCTAGTGCCTTGATTCCCATTGACATTACAGGTGGGATATCTTGCATTGGTTAACAACTTCCCTCATTGGTTGGTAATCCAATGATTTCTCCCTATGTTCGACATCAACAACATTTATTCACATAGGTAGATCTGCACAAAAGGAAGTATTTGGATGAAGACTTTGCAGTTTTGGTACTCATGGACAGTTTCATCAGTTTGTAGTTTTGAAGAACAAGTCTATTCTTCTGTTTTCTATAAGAAATCTAGTAACATTCAGCGCAGTGGACAACCTATCAGAAAAGAAATCCTAGGTCTTGGAGCAGCACAATCTTTGGAGCAAAGCAAAAACAGGAAATTGTATTCTATTACAAAAATCTCATTCTGCTATAGTACCTACAACATGCAACAGAAGCCTGATAGTTCAAAGTATTTCTGAAATTTTGATCCTGAAAGGGATCTAAGGTATGAATCTTTCTTGGGATTTATTTATTTCATTAAATTTAAGGAAATTTTTACTATGAATTATACCTATGATACTTGCTAAAGCCTATGCCCTTCTACCTTTCGAATGTCATCATATAGCTTATATCCACCTTTGCTTATCATCATCATTTTATAAACCGTCCTCCTATCTTATAAATAGATCTTCATCTCTATGGCACGTAGTACCTAGAGATGAAAAATCTTATCATTTTAAAAATATATAATGATGATTTATGTTATCCATGCAATCCTCGCTTCATTCCTTCATGATTTCATACCCAACAAATTCATCAATCTACTAACAGTTCAAAATTGTCATAAAACCTCTTACGCGCCATGCATTTGAATGATAGTGAAGTACGAGTTAGGATTATCAAATTGCTGGACGCTCTGAATAACTTTGTTGAGACTTATTCACATGCCTATTTGATAAGCTTCATCATTTTCTGAGCTTCTGTTTCATCCTCTATTTCATATCGAAATCACATTATCAAAACAAATGGGGAGAAAGGGGGTTGAGCATCATGAACCTGCTTCTGTCTCTGTGTTAGAAGGCCTTCCAGAATTCAACGCATGTAAAGGAAAATTCGAAGGCACCTGGTACCAATTCTTTCAAAAATTTTGGGGATATGATGACGAAATCACACTGTATTTCTCTTAGGGATTCGATGGAAAGGTAACACATATTGGAAATTTCCTTATGAGGGTGTCTGAGAAAACAATTGCTCGTGCCATTGGTTTACCTTTTCGAGGGGAACGTTGGTTTAAAAATAAACCCATCGAGCGTGCAGTATGTACTAGATTCTTAAAGGAGGAGCATCAAACTGAAAACTGGAAGAAGGGTTTCCCTCATGATTGGATGCAGGATGAATGGCACAATGTGCTTTATGTGTTGCAGAAATACTTGACGTGTGAAGGGAGGTATGTAATTACTCTGAATTACCATGTCCGCCTTCTCTTACATTTTGAAGCCGAATTGGAAATGAATTTCCCATATTTCTTGTGCAAAAGCCTAGCCAAAATGTTAAGACGGATTCAAAAGCATTCTGGAAACCCCTATAACAGCCTCTACCATCATGGATTGATCAAAATTCTCATTGAGGATGAGTTGTGTCTTCGAAGGGATAATTGGGATAATTTTGTTACCAGGATTCGGGGCCTTCCTTCACCTAGAAGTCTTCCTTCTACTCGGGTCACCGTCAATTCTGAAGATCACAGGGTGAAAACCCTTCCTGTCCAAAATCCAGAACTACCTCTGATCAATCTTTTTGCTTCTGTCCTACAGAAAGTAAAGAAGCAACGAAATTTACCTAAAAATCCTACTGTTGCTAAATCCTCGGCACCTCGCCGTGTCACGAGAAGTATAACTATCAAATCCTCCAAGTTATCTCAAAATGCACTTCCATCAGTCTTCATAAAATTGGATGATTCCCCTGAGGTAGAAATGGAACCTTCTAAAAAGAAGAAAAAGATCATTTCAGAACCTTCTTCTGTGCTCGAACATAATTCTCCTCAACACATTTTTTCTGAATTTGATTGTCCTTCCCTATATCCAACTGAACATGAAATTGATGAGCCTGTCCATAAAAATCTATCTCCTAAAATCGACCATGTTGAATACAATTCAAACCTATTTGATCTTCGTCAATTTGACTATGGTACCCCTGAAGATGACCTACCCAATCCAGAAATCCCTATTACTATGCCTACAACTTCTAGCAGTGAGAAGATCATCCAGGAAAAGAACAAGGAGATTGAAGAACTCAAGATAGAAGTAGAGGAGTATAAGGATCTGGATCGATGTGTGAAGGCTGAGAATGCAAAGTTAAAAATGATTGTTAAAGAATATAAGGAAGCCATTGATGAACTAAGGACATGTGGTCTTCAGCTTGCAGAGAAATATGAGAAGGTGAGCACCAAACGCAAGAAGACCATTTCTGAGAATAAACGTCTTGCAAAAGTAGGAAGGACTTGGAAGACAGAGGCATCGAAACATCTTGCTCATATCAGTATGTTAAAAAACAAGCTCAAAGACAGCAGGGAACATGCCAGTGGAAAATTCAATATCATTGTGAATACATCCTAAAGTTTTGTTAGACGGATTGAAGTCAGTTTTGAAATTTTGACACCTTTAAAATAGGTATGTTTGCATGAGGACATGCGAGTAAATAGGTGTGGGGGAATGTTGGCTCGTTGAATTGATACTTTTTGTACCCTCCATATCCATTTTTGACCTCTTCATTTGAACTCTTTACTCCATAAACTCATCTATATCTTCACACATATAACCAAATGACAACAAGTATAGTAAGGTATGGTCATGAGTCAAAATTCTTTAATTTCCTTTTATTTAATGATTAAATTAAATTCTTGGAAGCTCATGAATGGTTATATTAGATTTTGTAGCATACTTTGATTTCAGCAGCAGATTAAAATGGAAGATTTTCTACACTCCAGGTGCTGCCAGCTTGCTCAAGCAAAACCAATTATTCCAACCTAACTCTCATTGATGACTCATGGATAATCAATGAGATCTTCATCTCTGGGCACTACGTGCCATAGAGATAAAGATTGGTTATTAGATAACGAGTTTTTCGGGCATGAGAAG
>CBVK0100357928.1:0-12643 GCA_900067695.1 Picea abies | reverse complement strand
ACTTCTGGGGTGTAAATACTTCATGGGGTATAAACACGGCTGAAAGCAATGACCTATGAATCAGGAAGATAATCAAGCTCCACAACCAACATCTGAAACGTTGGATATCCTATCCATAAAATTAAAACACAGTCCCCTTTTTAAAAGGGAAATTTATTAAAATTTTCAAAATAAAATTTTATTTAAAAACTTTTACTAAAAGATGGAAAAGGACCCATTTCAAGATACAGACATAAATGATGCAAATGAATTAATGAGACTTAATTGAGGCATTAATTAAAGTGATTTCTCCAAGAAATAAAAATCCCTAACTACTTGAGAAGTTAGAAGAACTGGTTTTAAAAGGGAAGAAAGGGATTCATCAAGGATTCCATTATCAAAAGGGTAGGGGAAGAGGATTAGAATAGAAGGAATCAACCATCAATATGCAACAAATATTCTGATTAACAAAAAGAGATCTCCATATTCTCCACTCTTTTTATTCTTCTACATCATTTTCTCAAAGTTTTATGCTTGAATCTCTGAATTGACCACAAGTTTGAGATTCTTGAGTGTTCCTCTTGTATTCTTCAAAACACTTTTCTTATATGATCATGGAGTATTCACATCCATGTATATGAATTTCAGAGATTTTTTGTGTTGTTGAATATATTTCATGAATAAAATTCCACAAATAATTACTTCAGGGCGTGACTTCAATGATGTTTCATAACTTGGGATTTCTGAGTGTGAGATGTTTGACGTATGCTTATCAAATTCTATTATGTTTTAACTACAAAACTCTTTTAAAATTCTTTGAGATGATCAAAACTATTCTCTCCTAATTATTTTGAGAAGATATGGATTTATTCTCTATTTGTATATGATCTAGAGGGTTGTATATATGATGTTGAGCACAAACATATCCTAATGTTGAAGCCTTCCTTCAATTATTTTCTTGTTAAAATACTTTTTGTTGCACTTAAAGATAAAATCAAGTTATCGAAGAACCATTTCATGCACAAAGCCAAGAAATACATATATAGGATTTGTTGTCTAATAAATATCCCTAATCCAAGATATTTAAGACACATCTTTTATCCAAAGAGGAGTACCACCTATATAAAAATGCAGGGGGATTCACATCCTTGTGAGGTTGTCGTCTCAATCCTAACAGATCCAAACATCAAAAATTTTGGTGACCATACTGGGAAGCGATTTGTTTTCAAGAAATATCATACCTTATAGTTGTTTTCCAATTAAAGTTTTGAAAGAAGATCAAGAGAAAGATTCAAAATGAACCAGGTTCTTGAAAACCTTGTTCAAAGAGCACTAAATGGCCTCAAGGATATTTTGTTGAAATTTCAATCACAAATTAGTTATGACAAATTTTATAAAAAAAAAAGAGAGAACCACTCAATATTTGGGAGGATGATCTCCCCAGTGACTCCATCATTGAAACTCAATATTTTAAAGAAAGATGCCTGGGTGACTTCACTGAAATAATTTCAAAATTTCAAGAAGATCAATTTGAAGATTCCTATGAGGAATTTCTTTCATGTTATGAAGATATTTTTCCTTCTACACTAGGCCCAACAATAATTTTCCAAGATACAATAAAGGAAGAGGGTATCCAAAGGAAGAAACTTCTGCATAGAAGTCCAATCAATTTTCAAGGAGAAATTCATCCCTTTCCAGATATAGCCATGAAAAAATTTCCCATATTCTTCGGGAATACTTTAGAAGATGCAAAGAAACATTTGATTAAATTTGGCAATGCTTGTGAAATTTTTAATGTGGATGAAAATGATGTTGCATGTCGCTTGCTCATCTTAACTTTAAAGGAAGATGCTAGTGAATGGCTTTACTCATTGCTACCCAGAACTATCACTAGTTGGGGTGTACTAGGAAATTTATTCATGGAGAAATGTGTTCCAAGAAAAGATCTATATTCTCTTTTCTTGAAGTTGGTTGAAATTCATATGAATGAGGAAGAGACAGTCAAATATTTTACTTTCAAGTTCATGAAATCTCTTTATGGGATTCCTCAAGAAATGTTTCCAAACAATGTCATTATTTTCAGTTGTTATGAAAATGATTTGCCTATGAATATGAAATTTCTATTGAAGCAAGAGTGAAAATGCAGCTGGAAAGAGTTAATGTAGCGGGTTCAAGTCATTGAAAGAGATGTTCTTGAAACTGATGCTAATATATTTAACTTACCAATATATTTTCAAGACGATAGATGAATTGACTTAGAAGAAACGTTTCATGAAAGACATGCAATTTTCCAGGTCATGTTCTTGAAACTTAAATTGAAAACTACAATGTTTCAATTCAAGAAAAAGATCATCCTCTACATGCTCCGTTGGAAGGGAATTTCAACCTCTCATGTGCTCAATTTGAGAGTAATGATCATAATGAATTCAAATATGAACAAAAATATATCATTCAATGTGATCATGATGAAAATGTTCTGATAAATTATGAAATGGTGCAGAGAGTTTATATCAAGCCACAAGAACAATGTTTAAATTGGATGAACATAAATATTGGTAAGAGTCATCATTTTATATCAGATTTTATGATGTTGATTGCTCATATGAAATAGAGTTTAATGAAGAAGATATCCTCCAAGCATCAAAATAAGGGCATTTGCAACAAGAAGATCCATGGGTAATACATGAAGATTGTGAAGTTGTTGATGAACAACAAAAGACAACCTTACATTTCCCAAAGAATGTTCAGCAATAAATAATCGTTGCAACCTCACCATGGAAACATGATCATTGCATTAAGGAAGAACATTTTCAAAACATTGTTGATGAATCAAGAATCTTGAAAGTGGTTGGAGAGAAGGAGAAATATGAAAGTGTTCTAAGATTGGAGACTCCTCATCCAATCAAGAATAACAACATTTTTGAGCAACCAATAATTGATTTCATTGAAATATGGTTCCAAAGCATTGTTAGTGAAACAATGCAATCAGATTTTATGTGCATCTCGTTCAACTTTTCTCCAGTACACATTGAGAGTGCCCATGACTCTTTGGTACAAGCCCTAATATGTTTCACATTTTTGGAGCTCATTCCACAGATCAGTTGGATGCTTGAATGGCTCCATTGGAAATCTACCTACACATGAAAGTGTCCCTTCCCTTTAAGTAAGGCAGGGAAGGTAGATCTTGTTTGTATATAGTTTGTTTCTTCAATTCAAGTTCTGCATAATAAGGCAATTGTTATATGGGAATAATATTTTGAGATAAGTCCATTGAAGAAGAATTAAAAGAATCCATTTTGAAGATGATTCCATAGCCCAATGGAGAAGGTATTTGGTCTTTAGATTTTGGTGTTCTCAGCAACCCACAGGGGGTCATTGTCCCGCAATTGGAGCCAGTTTTTGACCAAAACTTGGTCACCCCTATTTTCCTGCTCATGGAATAATAATAAAAATTGATATCATAAGAAGAAAAGTTTGAACTATTATAAGTCCATTGCATATCCCTTAGTCTCATCTTCTTCACGCATTTTTCCAATTGAAAATTTGAGTTTGCATGCTCAAGATGTCTAGGTTTTCATCAAACCAACAAAAGGGCGTTTCTTCA
This sequence comes from Picea abies, assembly GCA_900067695.1. NCBI lineage: Eukaryota > Viridiplantae > Streptophyta > Pinopsida > Pinales > Pinaceae > Picea > Picea abies. The sequence continues at coordinate 9,060 of CBVK0100357928.1, read as the reverse complement.
ATGTGTGGAAAAGTTAAATTTTCTTGGAATCATGTCTTGGAACCATGGCCAAATTTTTCGAACCATGTGCAATTATAGAACTTCATCTTTCTATACTTACCACACATGCTAAGTCATTTCTTGGTTCTTTGAATCTCGTTCTATTTTTGGAATTGTGCCCATTTTTCTTGGAACTACTCTACCATTTTTCCCACTCTTAGTATTATTTTATATTATATCTCCTCTCGCAAGGTCATATTCTTGTCGAGTTCATCATCCCTTATACCTCCCTCATCTTCCCCAACCTGTGAACCTGAATCCTCCTTATCTCCTTTTGATTAACGAAAATAGATCTCCATATTCTCCACTCTTTTTCTTTGTCTACACCATTTTCTTAAAGTTTTATGCTTGAATCTCTGAATTGAGCACAAGGATGAGACTCTTAAGTGTTCCTCTTGTATTGTTCAAAATAATTTTCTTATATGATCATGGATTATATATAGCCATGTATATGACTGTCAAATATTTTGTGTGTTGTTGAATATATTTCATGAATAAAACTCCACAAAGAATTACTTCGGGGCAAGACTTCAATGATGTTTCAGATCTTGGGATTTTTGAATGTGATATGTTTGAAGTATGCTTATCAAATTCTCTTATGTTTTAACTGCAATACTCTTTTAAAATTCTTTGAGATGATAAAAAATATTATCTCCTAATTCTTTTGAGAATATATGGATGTATCTCTGTTTTTATATGATCTAGATGGTTGTATATATGATGTTGAGCATAAATATATCCTGATGTTGAATCCTTCCTTCGATATTTTTCTTGTTAAAAGAATTTATGTTTCACTTAAATATCAGATCAAGTTGCTAAAGAACCATTTCATGCACAAATACAAGCAATAAAGATCTATGGTTTGATGTCTAAGAAATATTCATAATCCAAGAAATTTAAGACATATATTTTATCCAAAGAAGAGTACCACCTCTATAAAAATGCAAGGGGATTCATATCCTCATGAGGTTGTTGTTTCGATCCTAACATATCCAAACATCAACACTCTCCTTCCCTTTTATCCTCATCTTGATGGTCGTTCTAAACCACTTCCTCTGTTGTGTTGTCAATTTTCTTGATGTACTCACTGGCTTACTAAAACGACTCATATACTATGTGCCCCTCTAGCATAGAACCCTCTAGTTTTTCTTTTTGGTGAACAAACTCCTTCAATTTTTCTGTGTACGTCTATAAGAAGAACATTCAACGATGAGACCACCCCAGCTAATTCAACCTCATTAGATAGGTGAATTAGAAGATGGACTTGCAAGTCCATAAAACTCATGGGAAATTCCTTCTCAAACATACAAACAATATCATCTATCTCTCGACACCACCGAGGAATGCTAGCCATATGAGTCTCCTTTGATGTGATGCAATGTAAAAATGTCGATAATTTCTATATGGAATGTCACAAGTCCTAGGGGAATTCATGGTACACACAACCACGCATGAGAAAAGTATATTGATGCTACAAAATAGACAGACACATCATTAATTTCCATAAAATTGTGAGTTCATATCATATTTTTACCGACAATATAGAAGAAGAATATGTATTCAACATGCATACCCTTCGAAGGTTCAGATAGCCATGTGATTTCAACCTCGACAAATTCCCTTCTATAGCCTACAATGAAGCAACGTTGTAGAGTCGACCCATATAAATACGGTGCCTTCACACCCAATATAACATCCTTTTCCATTGAAATATCATCCTTTTTCAAAATCCATGGGACATCACCTTCTTTAAAACACCAAGAGGTGTTACAAGGAAAATCACTCTATGTCATGGGGTAAACCACAACAAACGGAAATGACTGCAGAAATAAACTCTAATATCAAGTATGATATATAAATAAATATGCTAACAAGACAAGATAAAGAGCTTACCTCGTCCAAATGTTCAATGAAGTCCATCGTTGAGCATTTGACTCAAAGCAATATACATGCAACTTGTCCTCAACAACCAAGATATGAAAGCATATGGTGATAATATATAAAGTTAGCACATATAATAGCCTAATCCATCAATATTCATAACAAAAACGCCCATGGAATAACAATTCATATATTTGCAAGACATTAATTGGACAAGCAAATAGTATTTCTAGTCAAATGTAATCAACATAAGTGTATGAATGACAAACTTCCGTGTCGGCACATTCGGAACCGAGAAACTAAGTCCCTTTCAGCGGGGCCTCCACTAAAGGAAAGCTCATATAAGAGAGACAATGAGGTTCTCCATTAAATAAGGAAGAGCTTGGGGGATAAACAATGTGTTCAGACTTAAAAGGAGAAAGGGATGCAGACTCAATATGAAGTGAATAATTTCTCCAAAGTAACTTTTCTCTCAAATTTGAATTCTTCTCCTATTTCCACAGCTTGGATAAGTCTCATTTATATCCTTCAAATGGAACTGAAGGGTCGAGTCGGAATGTTCCTAGTATATGGAAGGTCAAGGATCATGGATCCCATGATGTGACATGGAAACCTGACACCATTTTTTAATTTTGAGAACAAAACCCGATGTATGTAGGTTGTAATAGTGCAACCTGCATATATGCATGCCATATAGTTGTTTGGGCGTGTATGTGTGGAAAAATATGTTTTTTTGCTTCAAGAACTGCAAAAGGGGACTTCAATTCTACATAGGGAAATGGAAAAGGCCTTCTGAGTAAGTTGCATGGGGTGAGGAAAATATTGCTATAAAATATGCCCCCTAATGTGTGAGGTCAGAGGAGTATCTGCAATGGTCGAAATACATTATAATTCCTAGAAGTCAAGTAATGGAGACCCAGTTGGACGAACTAATTTCTCATAAGAATTATACAATCCATAATGACTTTCTGCACATGGCTGCCAATTTGAATTACACTACAGACCCATGTGGAAATATACCAAACAATTGTTCATGGTCGTGAATAAGAAATACGAAAGTATATACATGCCATAGGTTGTCATGGTCATGAACAAGGCGTAGTGAAAACCAGTCTCAAAATCAATATGAAGATATCTGTATACAACAAAGTATAATATGATCTCCCATGATCACTGAAGTCGTATAGGTACTGGTCCAATGAATGATAGCAACAACTTAGGAAAGTTGCGACTATGAAATAATTTCTTCAAGTCTTCTACCCCATCCGCCAAAGGTGCAAGTCTACATCATTTGAATAAAAGAGTTGAGGTTGAACACAATCAAACTTCTTTTGATTACTGGTCATTAAGGTATACAATTAATAAATGAGAGAGAACCTACCAATAATGAAAGTAGGTATCAAGGCACCGAGTACATTATTACAAGTGTGAATAAAGGTATTGAGTTCAAACACTTGAAGAATCCATCGATTAGGAGACATTGATGTATTCCCAACTGTCGATGGCAAGAAAACCTGCCACTGATCACTGCAAGATTATAGGTACTCATAGGACTCTAGGTCTTGTTTCTAGAATAGATGGGCTGAAGTCGATGGAAGGAGACCTAAAAGGAGATCATTAAGGAATCTCTCATCATTCAGCACGAGGTATAAAGCAGGAGCTTGATGATTTGGAGGAACTCGAAAGAAGAACATGTTCATGAACAGACAACCCTGTGCGTCTTTCGCATGCACCAGATGCAAGTAGTGCATGAAAAAGACCCTATGAATATCATCCAATGAGGAAAATTGTTGAGAAAGGAGAGGAAACCACCAATAAGGCTAATGGAATCCAAGAAATTTCATGAATCACAATGTGTGAATAGATTTCTTGCCTTCAAACACAAGGGAAACCCCCCAGTCAGCGACTAATGAGGAGAAGTCCATTGTTGGGTTCAAGGTTACCTACCCATAAGGAAATTAGGACCAGGGTGCACAGTAGGACTACAAATTCATGTAACTCTGAGACACAATGAGGGTATGACCGACATGAAAAGTCAAGAGTTGTGAGCAATTTCTAACACAGAATGATGGATATCCTTTGAACAAGAGCATGAGACATATGGATGACTCTGGAAGCATAGACTCAATGATGAAACTTTGTGATGCAGGAGGCACCAATAAAATCTCCATAAGGACTGGAAGAGTAACTAGTTGGGGGATTAAACTCTTAGTAAAGAGCTCAGCTTCCTAAGGTCATGCTCAACCAAACATTTTGATGACAAGTGGACTGAAAAGTTTTTTCTCCGTTCAAAGGAGACACGACTACTTCCAACATAAGATAAGATTCTTTTCTCACTCGTCTTTTTTTTTTTTTCATAGTCAAATGAATGGTATGATCCATAGGAGGAAACGAGTGTCACGAGTAAGAAACTAGTTCCAACAGTGGAACATACCTATGCTCAATGCAAGGAGGTGCATGCAGGATATGGACACTCGGGGGAATGTTTCCTCTTATGGTACAGGGTGTCAAGATGCCAAGGATATTAACAAGGGTCTGCTTGGCTAATGATGTGAACTACTGAGATAATAGGATTATAATGAAAAAGCAGCAACTGAAAATAGGATCAACACTGCAAGCAAGAGAATGAGATGCAATTACAACTCAACTCCAAAGAATGTCCTTTTTCATAAATGTAGTCTACTTGGTCTAAAAAAGGGTTAAACTTACACCAAATAGACATATTGTCAGATCCAATTTACGAGTGTGAAAGAGACAAGTTCACTCGGAAATATTTTCTCTTTTTGTGAGAGTCAAAAAAGAGCTTAAACAAGACTCATTGGTGCTATTCTAAGTAGCATATCATGGGGGAGGCCAAGGATCTCATGTAGGACTTCTGTCGAAAGTCAGTAACTCACAAATAGCTGACAGAATCTTGGGAAAAACAATGTTTTCCAAGTCGAGGAGGATAAAATACTTGCATAGGTTACCTTATCTACAATATATCGAAGAATGCCCCTTATCTGGAAGGGTGTAGAAGAAGGAAGTTGAGACTCTACAAGATCATTCCAATCAAAGGAAACCACCCTAGGACTTGGAGGGAGTGTACTCAGAGAGAGTAGAATTTTCCCTTGTTCAGAAGCTACAAGACTAGAAATGTTAAGGACATGGTCAAAGGACGCATCACCCTCCTAAAGAAGAGTGGGATTGACCGAAGATTGCATCGACAATGTCACTTCCTTATACTTGTCACTCTCCAAGAGAAGAGTAGGATTGACCAAAGATTGCATCGACATGACCACTTCTTCAACCGTTGGTTGAAAAGGATGTGAGACAACAAGGTCAAGAGACGCATCACCCCCAAAACCAGTAGTGGTGTCGGTTGAATATTGCATCAGTATGACCGATGTATCAACCAAATAAGGACTATAATGTTGGGAAACCAAAGACAACTCAAAACTCGAAGGGCCCCCAGGAAAGGACCATGCTTCTTGTACCACAGTAGTAGCAGGGCACAAACGAGTAAGGTGATCTCCTTTGCAAATCCTACAAAAAAACTTGGGCTTACGTCTTATACATCTAGGCTTCTCAATCAAATGAATTCCCCCAACATGACTTGTAGTGGTTGGCGACATCCTCCCAGCATGAATTGCAGAGGATAGTAGAAAATCTCCAACATGACTTGCATAGATTGGTGATGAATGCCCAACATGACCAACAGAGGTTGGTGATGAACCTTCAACATGACTAGAAAATGTTGGTGATGTATGCGCAGTGTGACTAGCAATGACTAGATTTGTGCCCCCAACACGACTTGTAGTGACTGGTTGTTGGTCTTCAATATGAATTGTAGAGGTTGTTCCCATATCTCCAACATGAGTAGCAGAGGTTGGTGATATAGTGAGATCGGAAGAGCGTCGTGTAGGGAAAGAGATAATACTCCCTTCCCGCCCGTCTTTTTTTGTTTTTTCATAGACAAATGAATGCTATGATATAGAGGAGGAAAAGAGTATTGCAAGTAAGCAAACTAGTTCGAGCAGTGGAACATACCTATGCTCAATGCAGGGAAATGCATGAGGGAGAAGGAAACTCAGGGGAATGTTCCCTCCTAGGTATAGGGTGTCAAATTGTGAAGGATATAAACAAAGCTATGTTTGGTTGAGGATGCAAAACTGTTGAGGCAAACGGTTTATAATGCAAAGCGAGAACCGGCTATAGGCTCAATAGTGAAAGCAAGGGCATGAGATGCAATCACAACTTAACGCCAAAAAATGTTTTTTTTATGTCTTTTAGTCTACTTGGTTTGAAAAAGGGATAAAATTGTGCCAAATAGATGTCTTTTCAAAACCAATTTACGAGTGTGAAAAAGACAAGTTCACTCGGCAATCTTTTCTCTTTTTGAAAATGAGTCGGAAAAGAGCTTAACTAAGACTCATGACCTTTCAAGTCCAATTTAATGAGTGTGAAAGAGACAATTTCACTCAGCAATATTTTCTCTTTTTTTAAAACGAGTCGGAAAAGAGATTAACTAAGACTCATGACCTTTCAAGTCCAACTTAACGAGTGTGAAAGGGACAAATCACTCGACAATATTTTCTCTTTTTAGACCAATCGAAAAAGAGATTAAATCAGACTCATGGATGATGTTCTAAGAAACATATAATGGGGGAGGCCAAGGCTCCCGTGAAGGACTTCTATGAAATGTCAACATCTTACGAAGAGATGAAACAAGCTTGGGGAAACCCAAAGCTCTCCAAGTGGAGGAGGATAGAATACTTGCAGAGGTTAGCTTATCTACAATATATCGAAGAATGCCCCTTATTTGGAAGGGTGTAAAAGAAGGAAGTCGAGGCTCTACAATATTATTCCAATCAAAGGAAACCACCCTAAGACTTGGAGGGAGCATACTCGAAGAGAGTGGAATGCTCCCTAGTGAAGAAAGTACAAAACTAGAAATGCTAAGGACGCATCACTCTCTAAAAGAAGAGTGGGATTGACCGAAGATTTCATCGACAATTTCACTTCCTTAGACTTGTCACTCTCCAAGAGAAGAGTGGGGTCGATCGAATATTGCATCGAAACAATCACTTCTTCAACCATTGGTTGAATAGGATGTGTGACAACAAGGTCAAGAGGTGCATCAACCCCAAAAATAGGAGTGGTGTCGATCGAAGATTGCATCAACACAACCATTGGTTGAACAGGATGTGAGACAACAAGGTCAAGGAATGCATCATCCCCTAAAGGAAGAGGGGTGTCAACCGAAAATTGCATTGAAATGACTGTTGTATCAACCAAATAATTTTGGGAAGCCAAAGATGACTTAGAACGCGAAGGGCCCCCAGGAAAGGACCATGCTTCTTGTACCACAGTAGTAGCAGGGCACAAACGAGTAAGGTGATCTCCTTTGCAAATCCTACAAAAAAACTTGGGCTTACGTCTTATACATCTAGGCTTCTCAATCAAATGAATTCCCCCAACATGACTTGTAGTGGTTGGCGACATCCTCCCAGCATGAATTGCAGAGGATAGTAGAAAATCTCCAACATGACTTGCATAGATTGGTGATGAATGCCCAACATGACCAACAGAGGTTGGTGATGAACCTTCAACATGACTAGAAAATGTTGGTGATGTATGCGCAGTGTGACTAGCAATGACTAGATTTGTGCCCCCAACACGACTTGTAGTGACTGGTTGTTGGTCTTCAATATGAATTGTAGAGGTTGTTCCCATATCTCCAACATGAGTAGCAGAGGTTGGTGATATAATGCCAGTATAACTTGTAGTGACTGGACTGGCGGCGGTTGGTTGTGACATTTGAGACCAAGGTTCTGGGAAAGACTAGTTTTGAGAAATTCCAGGCTAGGAAGGGTTCTGATATACACCATGGCCCTGTCCGGCAGGAAAGTATCCTCCTCCAAACTGATTCATAAAGGGTTGTAAGGGAATCATCGTCGAGGAAGTCACTTGCGAAGAGAAAGCGACATGAAAAGGGTTACTCAAGTGAGGATATATGTTGTCCCTAGACAAAGGAACTTCATGAAGGGGGTTTCCCATGCTATAAAACTGACTCCCCCCAGATGAAACACCAGAGGACAGACAGAGGTCCGCCATGGGAAAATCGTTCGTAGGAACTTGCATAGCGGAAGGAGGATAGATGGACATAGTGTAATAAGTAGAATGACCGTCCATTTGAGCACTTGCTCCTGGAAAAGTGAATCTAGGATTGGATTCATAGGAAGGAAGATTCCAACCTCCTACTGTAAGAGATGGTTGAGGGATATGACTCCCACCAAATGAAAAAGGAGAATAAGGAGGCATCATGCCCCCAGATCCAAAACTAGGATTCACATAAGATGACGAGACAAAGGATGGAAAGTGCGAAGACATGTCTGACATACAAAGAGAAATATGATTAGAGACCCAAGGTATTGACTGAGTATCATGATTTTGCATACCACTAGGAAATACAAAAGGATTTGTCCCCATGGAATGAGAAAAGACCATGGGTTGGGTAACACTAACCGAGGGAGTCACGGGGGCTCCACTATCCATAGAAATGAAAACTCGCGATGCAATACAAAATCCTAAGGCCAACTAATAATCAAAGAGCACACCGAAATAAACAAAAAGGCCAATATGCACACAAACAAGATATAGTGGCTGAAAGGGGTCTCCCTCACTAAAGTAGGTATGCATCGCCCAAGAGGGGCCTATGACTCCCTTCAAAAGATCGAAGGTATCATAATCTGTTATAAGGGCCCTCATGGGCTTAACAACTAGTCGGTCAAATCCCCTCGGAGAGGTAATCCTCCATTGGGCTTAACAACTAGTCGGTCAAATCCCCTCGGAGAGGTAATCCTCCATAAAGGTTGTGAGTTGTACGACCCTTATCTGACCCAGGGTACCTGCAGAATAACCCATGCAAGTAACCTATGTGGCTACCTATGTCAAGCAACTAATCCACCACGATATAACCAATTCACAGACGAAGAGTCATAAGTCAAGTCCACCGTATGGGTAGGGTAACAAAACCAGGAATCTCGAAAGCACTGCCTCTCATAGAGGTAAAGGTACTAGCAAGACCCCCATATACGAATAGATCCCCAGAAATATCTCTGATGCTAAGAAGGTATTGGAGGGATATCCCCTCAACCA
>CBVK0100357927.1:0-12643 GCA_900067695.1 Picea abies | reverse complement strand
TTTTTCCGTAGTTTTCCTGCTGCACTTTTTCTGTCGCACTTTTCTTGCCGCAATTTTCTCTATCAATAATACCTGCCCAAATAACCTTTCAAAAAATAGATATTCAATGATATTCAATAGGTGATTAAACAAGAGACCTTCGCCTCTTATTTATACTTTCATGTAGCATCCTCAAGGGGTTACCTTTTAACCATCTTAACCAACTTTCCTTATTTTAGGGTTAACCCACTTATAAACACTTGTCCACTTAACTTAACCACTTTCCATAATTAGTAAGTTCTCTCACTTCACTTTATTATATAAATAATTTCTTCTTTGCAAACACTTTGATTACTTTGACCTTTTGGGGCTTCTAGATGACTCATGAGGGTTATCCAACTTCACATGGCCATAACTCTATAACCGTGAGGAGTTATGTGACGTTCCACATACCATCGGAAATGACATGAAACGTACTATCCATCTATAATAGTATTACCTACAAATATATTAAAATGCATATCGTTATCCATCAAACAAACTTGGGTCCATTACCCAAACCTTTGTGCTACCAAAATTCATTACCGAACTTTCTTCAAGGGTTGACATCAATGACAATCAACTCAATTAATCAACAAAAAATAGTTACAGGTATCGATGGTAGCATCTATGAGTGGATGGTAATCCTCCATGAATGAATGATGAATCCCCCCCCCCAAACACACTGAATATCTCTCTTGTATATGAATGTTCCTTTTATGACACATGGCACTCAAGGACCTCCCTTGTCCCCCAGTTTAGAAACTTAGGATATATTCATATCCATACTTTATACTTTAAGGAATATTAATATAATATTCCTTTGGGCTTAATCCCCCCTTGCTTAGCCCCTTTTCCCTACCTAGTGGAGTTTACCCCCCCATACTCTTTTACATGGTTGGTCTGCAACAATGATGTGTTTTCATTAATATTTGCATGTGATTACATATTACAATGATGACTCATTGGCCATTTAAAATATGACTCTCTAACCTAATAACCACATAGGCACTCTGGCCTCAAAATACATATACAAAGGCACTCTGGCCCCAAAACCACACACTTACTCTATTGTACACAAAACTCAAGATGATGTGCACCCTTCGTTTAGTGTGCAATCATTGCACACTTACAAAGGTGCGCGATAAATTATAAAATATGTGTACTCCTTTGGTATGAGATTCTGCGCACTGACTCAATGCGTGTAGGACCATACCAAATACCTTGTACCATTAGCTCATTAGCTTATGTGTATAATCACATTTACATTTACAATCAATACCCATGGATCACTAGCCTATATGTTCATTTACATTAATATGTACAATTGGGGTTCATCCTAGGGGTATTACATCCCCCCCCCCCTTATTTATGCACTGTCCTCATTGCAATATATACACATTCAAAATTATTAAAAAATTTCCATGCCTTTGCTAATGAAGCTTGTTATCCACCTGGTTCTCTACTTTCAAGCACCAATTCATGTATTCATATTGTAGCTGGAATTCATTTTCTCTATTTCCTAGAGTTGCTTCAGGAAAAAATTTAACTCATTGTTCCATTTGACACACCCTCATGATTACAACTACCATGTCATAAGCATCCTTGAGTTGTCTCTTCCTTGCTACACTCACCCTTCCAAGCTCAGGTATCCCTTCACTGCTACACAGTCCCTCAGTGATCCATCTTGCCAAGGCTTTCACACACAAGGAGAGAGCTAACTCATTACCAGAAGCCCACCAAGTTTCTACATTTATAGGCTCCAGTGTCTCCAACAATAGTTGTTCTTCCCAAGAATTGCAACTTTAATAAATATTCTCATATGTTTCACAAACATATAATCACTATGAGAGAATATTATAAAATTTTCATTTAGAAATTCAAATTAATTTCATAAGGGAATTTAGATTTTCTCCAAGTATGAGATTCCATCTCATAATTTTCTTCCTTATGGATTTTCAACAATACCATATGGTATACCACTTTTCCTAGCAATATTTCCATCTTGCATTCAACCAACAAATGATTAGTATTTCTTGTACAATAGATTTTCATTGCAATATGTACGAAAGATTACAAAGTGATCTTAGAATTGTCTACACTTAAAAATTCAATCAAAACTATCAAATGACTTATTAAATGGTATGAAATTATGGTTCTTTGCATGTGCATGTTCAACAATTATGATTTTCCTTTTCTAACCATTATTACTCTATTTCCTGAACAAAAAATTCTTATAGTTACTGCTCATGTGGATACTTGATTTGCAACTTTCCTATTGCAATATCTAATAGCCCCTTAAATGTATTCAATTCCATGAGTTAGTAATGATTGTAACTTTTCAACTATTAGCGTAATCATTTCCATTAAATAACATGTATGCATGCATTCACAAAAACAAATTCAGAAAATGCAGTCAAGCATAACAATTCTATCATGCACAAGTGCAACTCTACCACTTACTATGCATGAGCGTAACTCTCAATGAATATCTATTCAATGCACCTTTGCATTGATTTTAAAAATGCTAGATATCTAAGTCATGTATCTCACCATTGGTAAATTGGAAATTCTAGCCAATGCCTTGACACATTCTCCATACACTTCCTATTTATTGCTCAACTATTTGGATTCCTTCCTTTTCGACCTGAACACTACACCAAGAATATAATTATGTGGAGTTCATTAGTGTTAGCAAAACGGTTGCAGTCCAAACATTATTTAGAAGTAGGAAGTTCATTGGATATTTGGGTGGTACATATCTTTTCCATAACCAAGACTTTCCATAACCAACCATGTCATGGTCTCATACATGGCTAGATTTTCTAGCATCCATTCCTATAACATGTTTATACCCTTTATTGCTTTGGTTATTAACTCATAACCAATTAACATAACATACCACTATGTCATTGTATGCACTCAAAAGCTAAGAATATTTTATAATTATTACATGCCTCCAATATTTACCACACCTAGTGGCATCTTATTCCCATTAATGCATTCAAATAATACAATAATGTGATAAAATGAACTCTAGTTGAGGAAATTATTACCAAAATTTCTTTTAGCAATTATGCAATAAAATTACATAAAACTCATACCTTCATATTTTCCATTAAACAAATTTAATGCTACCTAGATAGCTGATAACAATAGTAGCTCTCATGCCTTTTTTGTAATTCTTATAATCCACACTTCAACTTTTTGTTTCTTCCTTCTATATGAAACAACATTATTAGCAACACTTGCAGCCATGCAATAATTATCTCTTTTGTAACACCCCGTGTTTTGATCCCCATATTAAATAATGTATTTTGTTAATCCATGAAAGGCGAGAGTGCTCCAAAAATTGAAAGAGGCTAGTGTGCCTATGAAATGTAATGTTTTGATCATTATTATTAATAAATACATCACTAGCTACTAGATGGACACGGACAAGAGTTATAGGGGGCTATGATTCCACAAGAGAGGGGACTTAATGGGCTAAGTATTTATTTTATATTTTATTTACCCATTTTGTCTAATGGAGAATAATAATTACGTGAGCTTATTGGGAGGAAGGCCAAGTGGTTCCTTGATTCCAAGAATTACATAAACCCATCTTTGGTGTGGGGTGGGGGTTCTTCTTCTCGTTTCTTATTCATTCACTCATTTTCACTCATTCACTCAATTGCTTGTTATTAACACCTTTCATTGGGATTTCACTCCATGCATTATTTCACCCACCCGTCTTTCCCCATTCGTGTCTTGGATTGGGAAAGGAAAACAAACTGTTGAAGAGAATCCATGGTATTATTGGATGTAGATACTACTGGTGTATTACAACCATGATTCAAGACTTTCATATCTGAGATGCTTAGTCTGTGATCAATTTTTATCACAAATGTGAGTCCTGAGAGTCCCAGCATGGAGGTTCTGGACCAGCTCCACTGGAGCCTTGGAAGGAAATGGACAGCTTGAGGGATTGCATGGAAGAGAAGGGGGTTCATTATCTTGGGTTGTGCAGGCTGGGTATAAGAGAGCTAGTGTACTTTGGATTATTGTGGGTGCTAAGAATCCTATGAGATCTTGAGTACTAACTGGTTTGGGAAGCCGAGTGACACTTTGGAACTATCCTTATGGATTCATAACCCTAGCTCGAGGGTGACATTACTATCAAGACTTGGAACAATAATGTCTACGGTTGGGTGGAACGTACTTGGTCTGTAGCCAGTTGGTGTCTTGTTTTTAGAAAAGATAAGTGATATTTTTTATGGTTATTTACATGTGTATGATTTATTCCACTGTGTATTTAATTATCTTTGAATTAATGTTTAGAATAAGCATGCTTATTGGTTATTGTTTTGCAGGTCGTATGGTTCATTTATTTTATGTTGTAGCATGAATCTTGATCAATGCATGTGAATATTTCATGCATCCTTATTAATTAGAAATGTATCGGAACTTGAAAGAAGTCTGAGAGTGGGCTTGAAGTAGCGTGGCCAGCCTGGGGTGGCTGGATACATTACAAAAAGTGGTGTAGCACATCCTGGGGTGGTTGGGTTCGTTACAAATTGGTATCAAAGATATAGGTTTAAACATCGAACTAGTATGGGATGGAATATGTTGGTTAGAGTCTCATGGTTGAGATCGATTTATGACCTTGAAATCATGAAGCTCAGGAGGAATGGCATTGTAGATTCCGCGTAGAAGCTAGAATGTCAGATATCCTTTGTAAGGGATCGAAGGATCGTGACCATCCCTTTCGAATTCGAGAGTGATTGACACTGTGAGATCAAGAGAGATATGGATCATTGAATCAAAGGGTAGGTGAACAAGGGTCATCCAATGAAGGCGAAACCAGAGATTTGGGTAAGGTTAAGTCCCAATCATCAGATATAGATTGTTGATCATTAGTTGTCGATCGAGGCCAAGCATGAAAGATAAGACTTTGGAACATCACCGCTTCAATGATCTTAGAAGGTAGGAAAATAATGAATTGTCGAAGGCCAGAGTTGCAAAGTCCCATCAACTATCTGATCGAATATGAGGCATGGGGGAATATTTGTTGTCGATCGTGGTCATCTGGCATTGACCACTTAAGGAGTTTTAAACCTTGTTGAACTACCACAACCCAAAGCCCCAGAGCGTCGAAGTCCTAGAATTCTTGTCGACCATTAGATCGAGGTAAGGATTTCAAGAGTGTTGTTGTTCATCGGATCTAACAGTGGTAGAAGGGTAGAAAAGTTTGGGCTTCGGAAATTTTCCACTTCAACGATTACTAAGTATGTTGCAGAGTAAAACCACAAATCTTTGAAGCCCCAAAGTGTTGAATGCATGGAAGTGTAAATTCATGAGGTCACGTGGACTGTTGGATCTGGAGCAGTGATTGTGGATCGTCCATGTGGTTGATGATGTGGCTTATGCCACGTGGCAGGGGTGTCTTGTGGGGAAACATGTCACCCAGATTTGGTACCTTTTGGACCCCAATTTGTTCATTCTTTAGTGACACATGGCACATGTTCCATGGGTCCACGTCACCCTAGATGATGTCAGTGTGTTGTGTCATATCCGAGAGTATGTGACACCGAGTGTTTCGAGGTTTCTACCAGTGAAAAGTGTCGAAGCCCAAAGTCATGAAGGTACGCAGATCGTCAATCTAAGATCCTTTAGGGACCTCTCTCGACCATTGGATCAAACAAAGGGAGCATAGGTAAGTACTTAGGAGGATTTTAACTCTGGGGAAATGGAAGACTCGGGAATGGAAATATCCCGGAGTGTCAATTTTTTGGAGTGTGTGAGAACTGTCTGTCTCAATGCTTGATTAAGTTGTATTCATTAATCTCATTGAAGCCTCCAGATGGAGGTAGGACCGTCCATTCGACGGGAGATTAAATCTAGACCGTCCATTTTTTCTAGTGGAGTTATTAAAGGCTTCCTCCAGATGGAGGTAGGACCGTCCATTCGACGGGAGATTAAATCTAGACCGTCCATTTTTTCTAGTGGAGTTATTAAAGGCTTCGGCGAAGTGTAGCTCCAAGAGAAATTGGAAGTTGATAAAAGAGACCAGTCGAAGGCCGAAGTCTAGAGGACTAGGTCCCAACATGAGTCTCATGGTAAGGTAAAAAGGGCATGGGAGGTAACCCAACCCTCGGTTATGTTTCTTGTGTAAGCTTCCATGTGGAAGAACACGAAGCGAGGTACTAAGGAAGTATTAAGATCATGGTTTCGAGTCATGGTCACCTGGGGGAGTGGTTTGAAGAAAGTGCCTATAAAAAAATGAATTTTGTATTAGCTAAAGGATAACATGGAATTGTTATAATATAGAGAATGATAATATGTTCTTCATGAATTGAGAATAAAAAGGACTTGTAGCATCGTTTGCCAATTTTGTTTTATAATATGCATAACCTTAATAAAATGGCCACTTGCACATTTTGTAGAATTAGGGGACGTAAACATATCAGTTCAATTTAAGAATGTAGATTTGAGAAATGGAAGAAGGAGAGGGAGCTTCCATCCATGATAAAGAGGTCGAAGGTCAGAATATTGGATTTGGTAATGCAAATATAGAATCCAACAGACATAAGGGTAGAGGGGAGAAATAAACATTGATAGAGACAGTAAGAAGCCTAAAAATAGAAGTACAGAGCTACAAAGAAGACAATGAGAGGTTGATGAGAGAAAAAAAATAGATAAATTCTCAAGTGATGTGGATCTTAAATCAATTGTAGAGGAAAAAAAAGAGGGGATCAAACTCAAAACAATAGAAAGAAGACATGTATCATGAAAGAAGAGATAACCACAAGGAATTTGTTTATTCAACAAGTGCTAGCAGAAATCATAGAAAACACTCACCTCCTTACTCAACAAAAAATGTTTTTGTATCTGAAGATTCCATAAGTAGCCCAGAGGTGTCTCTTGCTAGGCACCGAAGTCTTCTGAAGAAGGAGGCATGAAGTGGACGGTTTGCAAGGAGAGTTGAGGAAGCTTAAGCCACCATCCTTTGATGGTGAAAGGGAAAGGGAAGATGATGATGAGGCATGGTTTCTCGGACTTGAGAGGTATTTTCAATTGTACAACTACTCATCAAACCTAGAAGCCAGAATTTCCACCTACCATTTACATGGGAAAGCTGCTATGTGGTGGGACTAGTTGAAGCAAGTTGAACATATTAATGAGAATAGGATCACTTGGAATAATTTCAAGAATTATTTTCAGAAGGAGTATCTCTCAGAGCACTTATGTGACAAGAAAATGTAGGATTTCTTTGAAATTAGGATGGGAAGCGCAACCATGGCAGAGTATGAGAAGAAGTTCTTGGGGTTGTTAAATTATGTAGGGTTCATAAATGATGATAAGGTGAAAATACAAAGGCTTTTTAGTGGTCTTCCATCCTTTTATAAATAAAATATTCGGTATGAAGAGCCCAAGACCTTGGTTGAGACCATTATGAAGGCTAAGTACTTGTATGAGCAAGGCCAGGGCAAAGAATCCATGTAGAAATATTAGAAGGATAAGAAGAAGGATAATTCTGATCAGAGGAAGAAGGGATTCAAACCTCCTTTCCACGGAAATGAACCTAATAAAAATCATCAATACCAATATGCCAAGGATGAATCCAAGAGAGAAGACTCCTTGGGAAAAAGGGGAAGACCACCAATTCAATGTTGGGGATGCAAGGAAGATCACTTGTACTAGGATTTCCCACACATAAAGGACAGAGTGAAGACCATGCACAACATCTAAGAGGCTACAATAGTAGAAGACATGGGAAGGATTTATGCAGCCTTAGATGATCAACAAGTACAGTGCCAATCCAATATGATCGAGGTGGAAGTTAATATCATAAATAATCCTATTTCTATTTTAATTGATTCAAGAGAAAGTCATTGTTACATTGATCCTAAAAGAGTGGATAGATTACATTTGGAGAAAAGTAATCTTGGAAAATCAAGTTTGGTTCAGCTAGCCACTGGAACCAAAAGGATATTCCATGATATGGTCAGAGATTGTTCCATAAGTCTTAATGGTGTGAATACTAATGTTGATCTAAATATCATACCATTGGGGTCTTATGATATTCTAATTGGAATGGATTGGTTGGAACATCATGTCATCCTAGATTGTCATAACAAGACATTTACATGTCTTGATGAAGAGGGAAAATAGAGCACTGTGAAAGGAGTTCCAAGACCCATCTCTATAAGGGATATTTCAGCCTTATAGTTGAAGAGATGTTTCAGAAAAGGTGTCAATTGTATGCAGCCCATGTGGAGGAGCCAGATAAGACAAAGGGGCCAAGCCTTGAAGAATTCTTGGTACTACAATATTTTGAAGATTTATTCCAATAAATACCAGGGTTTCCACCAAAAAGGGAGATAGATTTTTCTATTTATTTAGTGCCAAGAGCTGCCTTGGTGTCAAAAACACCTTATAGAATGAGTACATCATAATTAAAAGAATTAAAAATGTAGTTGGAAGAATTGTTGAAGAAAGGATACATACTTCCAAGTGCTTCACCTTGGGGAGCATCCGTACTCTTTGTAAAAAAGAAGGATGGAAACTTGAGCTTTTGTATTGAATTTCGACAACTGAATAAATCCACTATAAAGAAGTAGTACCCCCTACCCAGAATTGATGGCCTCTTTGATCAAATAAGAGGAGAAAATATATTTTCAAAGATAGACTTAAGGTCAAGGTACCATCAGGTAAGAATCAAGGAAGAAGACATCAATAAGACATCCTTTAGAACTAGGTATGGGCATTATGAATTTGTAGTGGTGCCATTTGGATTGTCCAATACACCAGTTTTTTTTATGTGCTTAATGAATGACATATTTAGAAATTACTTAGTTAAGTTTTTCATAGTATTCCTGGATGACATACTTGTTTATTCTAAGTCAGAGGAAGAGCATGGACATCACCTAAGATTGGTATTGCAAGTGCTGAGGGAACATCAGTTGTACTCCAAGCTGAGTAAGTGTTCTTTTTACCAAGAACAAATCCATTACTTGGGGCACATTATTTCAGAAAAAGGTATAACATTAGACCCAGAGAAGATTGAATCCATTAGAGGATGGCCAATGGCCAATAATGTTTCAGAATTCAGATATTTTATGGGATTAGTTGGTTACTACATAATATTTATAGCAGGGTTCTCTAAGATTTCTCATCCCAACACTTCTTTGCAAAAGAAGGGAATTAAATTTGAATGGACATCTGAGTGTGAAGATAACTTTAATTTGTTGAAAGAATTAATTACTAGTGCACTTGTTCTAAATATTGTTGACCCAAATGAAAGTTTTGTGGTATGTACAGATGCATGCAAGGAAGGAATTGGTGGATTCCTCACTCAAAATGGACATGTCATTGGTTATGAGTCCAGAAATCTTAAAGAACATGAGAGGAACTATGCCACACATGACTTGGAACTTGTTGCCATTGTTCATGCATTGAATATGTGCATGCATTATCTCATGGGAAAGATATTTGAATTAAGAACATACCATAGTATTCTAAAGTATATTTTTGAACAACCAACCTTGAATGTCAGGCAGACAAGATGGTTGGAATTTTTAAGTGAATACGATTTTGATATCAAGCATATCAAAGGAAAATAAAATAAAGTTGTCGATGCACTTAGTAGAAGAATACATCTCATGCATGCTATAGTTGTTAGTATGCATCAATAAGATTTAAAGAGAAAATTTTTAGATGTTGTTGTCATAGATCAATATTACCTACAGGTAAAAGAAAGCTTACAACAAGAAAATGTACAACAGAAAATGTAAGAGTATGAAATGAAGGAAGATGGATTACTTATGCACAAAAATAGAATTTATGTTCCTAGTTCCGGAGAACTCAGGAATTTGGTATTAAAATAAATGCATAATGTTCCATATGTTGGACATCCTGGTTACTAGAAAACAATTGTAACATTAAGAAGCCAATTCTTTTGGCTGGGAATGAAAAATGATGTTGTTGATTACATCGCCAGATGTATGGAATGTCAGAGAGTGAAGGCTGAGCATAGGCACCCAACGGGTTTTCTACAACCCTTACCAATTCCAGAGAAGAAATGGGAAGTGGTAACCATTGACTTTATAACAAAATTTCCCAGGACAACAAGACAACATGATTCGATCATGGTAGTAGTTGATAAATTGACAAAGGTTTCTCATTGTGTTCTTGTAAAAACAACTCATACAACAACCAATATTACAAAAATTTACATGAGGGAGATTGCTAGGTTGCATGGGATACCTAGGAAAATTGTCTCGGACAGAGACACAAAGTTTACTTCAAATTTCTGGAGGGGATTATTTAAAGGATTTGGTACAAATCTGAACTTTAGCACATCATACCATCCATAGTCAAATGTGAAGACAAAGAGATTTAACCAAGTAATTGAATACATGTTGAGAATGTATGTAATGGATAAGCCATATAAGTGGGAATATTACTTACACTTGGATGAGTTTTCCTATAATAATGGGTATCAAGCTTCATTGAAAATGAGCCCATTTGAAGCTTTGTATGGTAGGAAATACAATACTCTAGTGAGTTGGGACAACCCAACAGAAAGAGTGGTACTTGGGCCAGAATTGGTCAAGGATATAGAAGACCATATGGTTAGAATTAAGCATAATTTAAAGGTAGCTCAAGATAGACAGAAATTTTATGCAGATAAGAACATGACAGATAGAGAACTTAAAGTGGTGGAGCATGTGCTTTTAAAAGTGAATCCTAAGAAGATCTCTTTAAAGTTGGGTAGTTGTACAAAACTTGCAGCCAGATTATGTGGTCCATTTGAGATATTGGACAGAATAGGGCTAGTTGCATACATGCTTGCATTTCCTGCTTCCATGAATGTGCATAATGTATTTCATGTCTCTTTGCTAAAAAAATATGTACATGATCCTAACCATGTTATTGATTGGCATCTAATTCAGGTAGAGATAGAGAGATACTTTTAGGTCAAGCCAATGCAGATATTGGACATAAAAGTCAAAATGATCTGGAATCGAGTTATAGAGATCATAAAAGTCCAATGGACCTAATATGGTCCTGAGGATGCTACTTGGGAGAATGAAGATTCCATGCAGGCAAAGTACCCACAAATTTTCGAATGAATTTTGAAATTTTGATTTTTGTTGTGTATATGCACTAAGGACAGTGCCAAAATAAGGGGGAGGGGATGTAACACCCCGAGTTTTGAGCCTCGTATTAAATATTATATTTTTTTAATCCATGAAAGGCTAGAGTTCCCAAACAATGGAAAAAGGCCAGTGTGCCTAGGAAATGTAATGTTTTGATCATTATTATTAATAAATACATCACTAGCTGCTAGAAGGACAAGGACAAGAGTTATAGGGGGCTATGATTCCACAAGAGAGAGGGATTAAGGGGCTAAGTATTTATTTTATATTTTATTTACCCATTTTGTCTAATGGAGAATAACAATTACGTGAGATTCTTAAGAGGAAGGCCAAGTGGTTCCTTGATTCCAAGAATTACATAAAACCGTCTTTGGTGTGGGGTGGGGGTTCTTCTATTGGTTTCTTCTTCATTCATTCATTTTCACTTATTCACTCAATTGCTCATTGTTCACACCTTTCGTTGGGATTTCACTCCATTAATTCTTTCACCCACCTGTCTTTCCTCATTCGTGTCTTGTCTTGGGAAAGGAAAATGAATTGTTGAATAACAACCATGGTAGTGTTGTATGTAGAGGTTGTTGGTGTATTCTAGCCATGAGTCAAGACATGGATATATGAGCTTGGTCTGTGCTCAATTTTTCTCACAGTTGCGAGTCTTGAGATTCCCAGCATGGAGGTTTTGGACTAGCTACACTGGAGCCCTGGAAGGATATGGATAGCCTCATGGACTATGTGGCAGAGAAGGGGGTTCATTCTCTTGGGTTGTGCAGGCTGGGTAGAAGAGAGTTGGTGTACTTTGGATTGTTGTGGGTGCTAATAAGCCTGTGAGAGATTTAGTGATGACTAGCTTGAGAAGCCGAGTGAAACTCTAGAACCGTCCTTATGGATTCATAGCCTTGGCTCAGGGGTGACATTTATGTCAAGACTTGGAAAAAAAGTGTCTGTGGTTGGGTGGAATGTCGTTGGTCTCCAGCCAGTTGGTTTCTTGTTTTTAGAAAAGATAAGTGCTCTCTATTATGGTTATTTACCTGTGTATGATTTATTCCACTATGTATTTAATTATCCTTGAATTAATATTTAGAATAAGCATGCTTCCTGGTTATTGTTGTGTACGTCATATGGTTCATTTATTTTATGTTGTAGCATGAATCTTGATCAATTCATGTCAATGTTTTATGCATCCTTATTAATTAGAAATGTATCAGAAATTGCAAGGTAGCTAGAGAGGTAGTGGGGGGGCCCAGAGGCCCCATAGTGATAATAGTGGAGACCATTCAATGTAAGGTGGACTAGGTCCACTATATTATTAAATAAGGCCCACTATGGTAGTTAGATATAATAAATGAGTAATTAGATATAATAAATGTAAGATGACTTCTCAGAAGGTTCTACTTCTAGAAGATTCCTCCTCTAGAATGTTCTTAGGTGATGGTATCACTGTTGTAGGAAAATCTGCCTGCAGACAAGTAGATCGACCTCTA
>CBVK0100357926.1:0-12643 GCA_900067695.1 Picea abies | reverse complement strand
AGATCGGTCTCGGCATTCCTGCTGAACCGCTCTTCCGATCTCACATCCTCCAACAAACAATTGTCCTGGTAACAAAATGACATCAGATGGGACCCACCGTCTGAAACCTAGTGCCCCAGATAAAATGTAGCCAACGATTTTTCCATCTAAGTCTTGGTTTAAGTTTTATCACGAGTTTCCACTCACCTCCTCAAGTAATTTAGGAAAATGTAAACACTTTGGTCTAGCGGGATAAAATCCAAATCGATCATTATAATGAAGTTTTGTAAGCTCTCGCATGTTTATTTTTCCAAGAACCACATGAATACACTACCCACAATTTCCCAACAAAGTGTTCTTGACAATCAACTTCTCATTCAAAACTTTCACTATGCTTCATTCAGAAAAACCCTAGTGTCACAGATCCTCCAACAAATGGTTTTTAGGTCAATGGAACGACAATGGATGGGCCCCACTGGCTGAAACTCGGTGCACCGAATCCAATGCAACTGATAGTTCATCCATTCGAGTTCCAGTTTGAGTTTTATCGTGAGTTTCAATTCGCCTCCTCAAGACATTCAAGGACATGTCGACACTTTGGTCAAGGGGAATAAAATCTAAACCAAGCATCATAATAGATTTTCATGAGCTCTTGCACATTTGTTTTTCCAAGGCCCACATGACTACACTACCCACAATTTCCCATCATAGTTTTCTTGAAAATCCACATCTCATTCAGAAATTGCACTATGCCTCATTGAGAAAAACCATAGTGTCGTAGATCCTCCAACAAACGGTTTTCTAGTAAACAAAATGACAATGGATGGGCCCCACTCTATGAAACTCGGTGCCCCAGATCTAATGCAACTAGCAGTTCATCCATATAAGTTTTCGTTTGACTTTTATCGCGAGTTGAAACTCGCCTCCTCAATCCATTTAGGGACATGTAGTAACTTTGGTCCAGGGGAATAAAATCCAAACCGAGTAGCATAATGAAGTTATGTAAGCTCCCACGCATCTATTTTTCCAAGGTCCACGTGACTACACTACCCATAATTACCCATCACAATGTTCTTGAAAATCGACCTCTCGTTCAAAAATTTCACTATGCCTCATTGAGAAAAACCATATTGTCGGAGATCCTCCAACAAATGGTTTTTCGATCAACGAAATGAAAATGGATGGGCCCCACTAGATGAAACCCAGTGCCCCAAATCCATTGTAACCAATGGTTTGTCCATCCAAGTCTCGGTTTCAATTTTATTGCAAGTTTCAAATCGCCTCCTCAAGACATTCACGAACATGTTGGAACTTTGGTCAAGGGGAATAAAATCCAAACCGAGAAACATAATGGAGTTCTGTAAGATCCCACACATCTATTTTTCCAAGGCCCACGTGACTACACTTCCCACAATTTCCCTGTGCAATGTTCTTGAAAATTGACCTCTTGTTCAGAAATTGCACGATGCCTCATTGAGAAAAACCATTGTTTCGTAGATCCTCCAACAAACGGTTTTCCAGTCCATGGAATGACAATGTATGGGCCCCACTCTTTGAAACCCAGTACCCATGATCCTATGTAACCGAAGGTTCGTCCATCCATGTCGCAATTGGAGTTTTATCACAAGTTGCAACTCGTCTCCTCAAGTCATTCAGGGACATGGGAATGCACGACAAGGAAATGTTTTGGTATAGGTCTAGGTCTATGTATATAAATGCAACGAAAGGAAATGAAATCCAAGGAAGGATGTGACAAGGATAAGAAAAGATAGAAATAGCAAGGAAAGGAAAGGTCTAGGCAAGGGTAAATCCTATTGATTATGATAATCCATGTTTCAAAAATATGAAAATACCTTAGATATATGAATAAAGAGAGATTATGTTATAAAATTGAAATTTCATGCAATTATTTTTATATAAGATAGATGGGATAACAATTAGTAGAACTGCATGCTTAATTAATCCTTTGATTGTAATTTTTACGTATTGAAGTTGTTCATTTAGTACCAACATTAATTTTTTTAGGAAAAAAATAAGGTATGATACATGAATACCATTATTTTTTTTATTAAATTAACTTAATGAATTCCTTGGCACGACATGCCATGTCTTTCCTTTCCAAGTCATGGCATGGCATGGCATGGAAAGGAAAGGCATGGCTTGGAAAGGAAAGGCAAGGCAAGGCATGGCATGGAATGGCATGGCATGGAAAGGCATGGAAAGCCAATGCATGGCATGACAAGGCAAGGAAAGGCATGGCATGGAAAGGCATGACATGACATGGCAAGGCATTGCATGGCATGGAAAGTGAAGGCATGGGATGGCAAGTGAAGGAAAGGCAAGGCATGGCTTGGCAAGGCATGGCAAGGAAATGCATGGAATGGCATGGCAAGGCATGGAATGACAAAGAAAGGAATGGAATGGAAAGACAAGGAAAGGCATGACATGGCATGACAAGGCCTCGCATGGCATGGAAAAGAATTGCATGGCATGGCATACCATGGAAAGTGAAGGAAATTCATGGCATTACATGGAAAGGAAAGGCATGGCTTGGAAAGGCAAGGCAAGTCAAGGAAAGGTATGACATGGAAAGGCATGGAAAGGAAAGGCATGGTATGACATGGAATGGAAAGGCATGGAATGACATGGAAAGGCATGGAAAGTCAAGGCATAGCATGGCAAGGCAAGGCATGGCATGGCATGACATGGAATGAAAAGGAATTGCATGGCATGACATGGCATGCAAAGTGAAGGAAAGGAAAGGCATCACATGGAAAGGCAAGGCATGACTTGGCAAAGAAAGGAAAGGCATGGCAAGGCATGGCTTGGAAAATAAAGGAAAGGCATGGAAAGGAAAGGCAAGGCATGGCATGACATGGCATAGAAAGGCAAGGAGAGGCATTGCATTGCATGGCATGGAAAGTGAAGGCAAGGAAAGTCATGGCATGGGAAGGCAAGGAATTTCAAGGCAAGGCAAGGCATGGCATGGCATGGCAAGTCAAGGCATGGAAATGCATGACAAGGTAAGGCATGGCATGGAATGGAAAGGAAACACAAGCCATGACATGGAAAGGCAAGTCAAGGCATGGCATTGAATGGAAATGCATGGCATGGAATATCAAGGATTGTCATTGCCTTCACCTGTCTTTCCATGCCTTTCCATTTCATTCCTTTCCTTACCATGCCATGCAATTCATTTCCTTTTCATGCAATGTGATTCCTTTCCATGACATGCATTTCCTTGCATTGCATTTCCTTGCCTTTCCATGCCTTGCCTTTTTTTGCCAATCCATGCCTTTCCTTTCCATGCCATGCCATGTGTTTCCTTGCCATGCCATGCCTTGCCTTGGCATGACTTTCCTTGCCATGCCATGCCATGCCTTTTCTTTTCATGCCATGCCATGCCTTTCCTTTCCAAGCCATGGCATGGGATGGCATGGCAAGGCAAGGCATGGCTTGGAAAGGAAAGGCAAGGCATGGCATGGCGTGGTATGGAAACGAAATGAATGGCATGGAATGGCATGGAAAGTTAAGGTAAGGAAAGTCATGGCATGACATGGCATGTCAAGGAAACCCATGAAAAGCAAGGCATGACATGGCATGGCATGGAAAGGCATAGCTTGGTAAAGCAAGGCAAGGCAAGGAAAGGTATGGCATGGCATGGCATGGAATGGAAAAGAAATATATGGCAAGGCAAGGAAAAGCATGTCATGGTAAGGAAATGGCATGGAAATGAAATGAAAGACAAGGAATGGCATGGAAAGTCAAGGAATTACATGGAAATGAAAGGCATGGCAAGGCAAGGCATGGCTTGGCAAGTCAGGGCAAGGTAAGGTCTAGGTATAGATCTAGGTGTAGGTAATTATTTCAAGTTTTGTGGATGGTTATTGCTTGAATGTACTAAATAAATGTTTTATCAAAGTAGTGATATTGCATGTTATCTTGTATTCTTCTTGAATTAACATTGTCTTGAAACCCTCAATTTCATGGTTAGATTAGGACTTACCCTCAATTTATGTCCTTGTTAGCTTGATGTCTAGGGTTTAGTTTTCATATTTCACCCTTAGACAAGGAATCTAATGGAAAGGAAAAGCATGACATGGCATGGGATGGCAAGGCATGGAATGGCAAGGAAAGGCATGACATGGTAAGAAAAGACACATAATGGCAATGCAAGGCATGGAAATGGCATGGCATGGATTAGCAAGGAATGGAAATGGCATGGCATGGAAAGGCATGGAAATGACATGGCAATGGAATGTATTTTCAAGGCATGGAAATGGCATGGAATGATAAGGCATTGAAATGGCATGGAAAGGAAAGGCATGCCATGGAATGGTATGGCAAGGCATGTCATGGAAAGGCAAGGCATATAATGGAAATGAAAGGAATGACAATGGCATGGCATGGATTTGCAAGACATGGAAATGGAATGGCATGATAAGGCATGGAAATGGCATGGCATGGCTTGGAAATGCATGGAAATGGAGTGTAAATGTCATGTAATGGAAATTCATGACAATCGCATGGAAATGGCATGGCCTGGTAAGGCATGGAAATTGTGTGGAAATGGCATGGCATGATAATGGCATGGAAATTGCATGGCATGTAAAGGCATGATAATGGCATGGAAATGGCATGGCATGATATGTCATGGAAATACAAGGCATGGCATAGAAAGGAAAGGAATGGCATGGTATGGAAAGGAAATGAATGGAAATGTCATGGCATGGCATGGCTTGGCAAGGCATGGAAATGGCATGGCAATGGAATGACATGAAAAGGAAAAGCAATGGTGTGGGAATGGCATGGGAATGTTATGGCATGGAATGGATTGGAAAGGCATGGAAATGACATGGCTTGGTGAGGCATGACATGGCAATGGCTTGGCGAGGCATGGAAATGGCATGGCATGACAAGGCATAAAAATGGTGTGGAAATGGAATGGAATGACATGTCATGGAAAGGAAAGGCATGACATGGCACTGCATGGAAAGGCATGGCATGGAAAGGTAAGGAATGAAATGGCAAGGAAATACATGGAAATGGCATGGCATAGCTTGGAAATGCATAGAAATGGCATGGCATGGAAATGAAATGGCATGGAAAGACATGTCAATGTCATGAAAATGGCATGGCTTGGAAAGGCATGGAAATGGAATGGCATGGCAAGGCATGGAAATGGTGTGGCAATGGCATGGCATGGCATGGCATGAAGAAGAATGACATGGAAAGGAAATGCATGATGATGCAGGAGAATCCTCAACAAGTACACGTGGCAGGACAACTCAATGCTTGAGAGCTAATCCAGAGTCTTGAATGCTAGCCAGTACTATAAATCTTTTGAAGCAATAGAAAACAAAATAGGAAAGATCACACGTGTGGAGACAAAATAAGCATGCGTGACTTGGGAGCTTAACCCTAGTCTCAATGTAACCGCAATTAGATAGTAGTTAGTTTGTTTCTTTCGTATAAAGAGAGATTTTATACACCCAAAAGAGGGGTTACGAGAATTACGAGCAAGTAGGAATCTCATAGTAGTAGTTGTTGCTTTGATTTTAGCTATAACCATTTTCTTGATTTTGAATGAAGATAACAGATAAAAATTGATCAAATGTATGGTGTGAATAGTGTTTTCAATTTATCTATTCATATCTTAATCTTTTCAAGAATGAATGAATCTTGCTACAAGTGTATGTAGCTTTGAAATGCTTGCATAAGAATTTAAATCGCTTTTCTTCATGAGCTGGTGAAAGGTGTGTACACAGTCCACAAGGCGTGCATTGATAGGGTCTGTTTCGACTCGTAAAGCTCAGAATAAATAGCGTAAAACTTTCTTTGCGGGAAGTGTAAAGCTACTACTGCAAGGAGTGCACAGTTGTCGCAAGAACTCGAATCTTGTGTAAATATCTATTACAAAGAGTGAATAGACCTGGAATTCGATGAAGAGTCGAAGTGACTCTGTAAAGAAGTCGAAGGACGAGAGCGGAAGAACACCACGAAGGCAAGAAAGGATTCTTTTCAAGAATCTTTGGATCTGAGTTTGAAGAATTTCCCAAAAAATCAAGAAGTGATTGGGAGATCAAAACCTTTGGAGAGATCAAGCTCAGGAGAAGTAGCACTTTCCAAGAAGCTCAAACGAGATCCAAGAAATGGACTCGCGGGAAGGATAAAGGTCAAAGCCTTTAAATTCTTTCAAAAATATTCTAAGGCTGAAGAAAGATTTAGCTCAGAGGGAAGATTTGGACCATCCGATCAATGTCCATACAACGAGGAGGAAGTACAGAGGAGGAAAGATATCAACCATTCGATCTGAGCACAAATGGATCGTAGTTGTCTGATAAAGGTAAAGTGCACTAACATTATATCTGTGATTGTACAAATGAGGAATAAGGTCACGAAATTCTGAAATCATCGAAACCATCCATCATGATAGGACATGTGGCGAGAGATCAACGTTTCGTTGACTCGTGACTCGAAAGACTCAAAGGTTCAGTCCCGAGAACTCATGAAATGAAAAATCGCGACATGATCTGAGTCATTGATCAAAGGGGAGATTTGGACCATTGATGCAGCACCATTGCAATTTAGGCTATCGGGAGAATGGAGGCAAGGAAACTCCAAAGTTGTGAATCGTGAAATCGCAAAAAGATCACAGTGGTTAATCGAAGGAGGGATTTGAACAATAGATCTGGTTTTTTCGAGAATTTGTAACTCGGGAAAACAGAGGTAAGAGCTTGAGGAACTCGTGAAACCCGAAACCATGAAGATTTGATCTAATTTGTTGGTTCAAGAAGAGATATGGATCATTGAGCATCTAGGGAGACGATTCGTGAAGTGTGAACTCACGAAACACAAAATCGTGAAATCGGGAAGTGCTCAAAATATTGGCCCACTGTCATAGTGAAGGGTCACATTGGTGAAGGGAAATAGAGGGGCTAGCATACACTAGGCTCCTATTGGGATTTCGAAAGTCGGGAGAATCGGATTGACTCGCATGCAAAAACCCAATACGTGAAGTTGTGACACACCTTTCGATTAGGAGATTGGTCACATCCTTGGCCACATAAAGGGAGGGGATTAACTAGGAGAGTTAGTGTCTAAACATGTTGAAGATTAAAGACATTAAGGAGAAATACGCGGGTTCCATATAACCTGTACTTTAAGGGAAAGAGGGCATGTTAAGTGGATTTGAGATTCTTGAGGGCCAAAGAGTCAATCAGACTCAGTTTCTTGATTGATCCTAGACCAGGAGGTCATGCAGTCCTTAGGAGAGAAGGCGGGTCTGCATCAAGTGGTATCAGAGCTGATTTTCTTATGTATATTTCAGGCGAACGAGAAAAGAAATCGAGGTTGTACTCTATGTGTAAGAGACAGCCAACACAATGTTGCCAAGGAGACGAGGGGAGCCACCTTTAGCCAATCGCATTGTAGAAATAGAGATGTGATAACTTCGTGCAAGGTTGGAAGTGATGGAAGCAGCATAGAGAAGAGAACCTAATGCTGGAGACGTCAGCGATGCAAAAAGAGAAGATGTAGATGCCGAAGAAGCTATAGGGGAACACGTTGCCAAAGGACACTTACTAAGAGAAGTTGTTAGATTGGGAGCTAGAGCCAAGATAGAGGTCCCAATGTATGAAAGAAATTTGGATGTGGAAGAGTCGTTGGATTGGATAAGGTCCATGGACAAATATTTTGATTATGAAGATGTCGATGGGGAGAAAAGGGTGAGACAAGCTATCACCAGGCTTAAAGGACATGAAACACTGTGGTGGGATGAACTGCAGGGTGAGAGGAGAAGTAGAGGAAAACAAAAGATAAAGAATTGGGACAAAATGGTAGCCAAGCTGAAGGCTAAATTCATGTCCAAATATTATTAGATCAATCTGTTGAGGAAGCTGCAGAACCTTAGATAGAAGGGTATGATACTCAAAGAATACATAGAGGAGTTCTAGAAGATGAACATCAGAGTTGGACAAAGAGAGCGAGACGAAGACAAATTTTCTAGGTATATGAATGGTCTGAGGTACGAAATCTAGGATGAGCTCAACATGATGTCGGTAAGGATAGTGGAGGATTCTTATCAGTTTGCGCTGAAGGCAGAAGAGAAGTTGGCCAGAAAACAAAGCCAGTGAGGTAGAGGTAAAATCTCAGCCCCAAACAAAGGCAAGGGAGTTTCCCATGACAAGGTGCATGATTCCAAAGATGAGGTTGGAACTCCACACAGTCACTCAAAAAGAGGAGGAATT
Organism: Picea abies; assembly: GCA_900067695.1. Classification (NCBI taxonomy): domain Eukaryota; kingdom Viridiplantae; phylum Streptophyta; class Pinopsida; order Pinales; family Pinaceae; genus Picea; species Picea abies. The sequence goes on along the minus strand of CBVK0100357926.1, from coordinate 4,415 downwards.
TTTCGAGGAAGATAGGGTGGTAGAAGAAACTCTTCTAGAAGAAGAGGCAGAGGAGGAATAATAGGTTATGCATGTGGAAAGACAGGGCACATGTCTTGGGAATGCCTCGAGAAAAAGAACGAAGGAGTAGAATCTCACATTTTGGAAGCACAAAGAGAGAATGTTGAAGCAGAGGGAGCAGAGGATGGAACATCCCTTATGATGAGAAAGGTTCTCTTAAAACCAGAGGTAGAAGTTAAAAATCCAGTACAGAGGAACAGTCCATTTAGGACATCTTGTAAGACTAAAGACAGAGTATGCAAGGTGATAATTGACAATGCGAGCACTGATAACTTAGTATCCACAGAGATGGTGGAGAAATTGTAGCTACAGACAACTGCACACCCAGAGCCATATAAAGTCTCATGGTTGCAGAAAGGACACCAGGTAATGGTTACTAAACAATGATTGGTTGAATTTAAGATAGGAGGATATAGAGATGAAATTGTGTGTGATGTAATTCCCATGGATGTATGCCATATTTTGTAGGGAATACCATGGCAGTTTGACAGGAATGTCATTCATGATGGGAGGAATAATACATACACCTTGGAGAAGAATGGTAGAACACACATGTTGTTGCCAATAGAGGAGAAGAAAGTGAAAGAGGAAGCCTACACAAGCATACTCCTCATGAGTGGGAATGAACTCATGAAAGAAGTCCAAAAATAACAGGAGATGCAGTTTGTTGTGGTGAGGAAACCCAGAGTTATCCTTACAAGTACTTTAACGGATGATTTTCCTGAAGAAGCTCAGGAATTATTGGATAATTTTGCTAACATAGTGGTGGATGAGCTACCTAACTCATTTCCACCCATTAGAAGTATTAGTCATCAAATCGATTTGATACTAGGAGCAAGCCTTCCAAACAAAGCAGCTTACGGACTGACACCTCGAGAGAATGAGGAGGTAAAGAACCAAGTCTAGGAATTGTTAGACAAGGGTTTGGTCAGAGAGAGCTTGATTCCATGCGCAGTGCCAACTGTGTTGAGTCCAAATAAAGATGGAGGATGGAGAATGTATACAGACTCGAGAGCCATCAATAAGATCGCTATCAGGTATAGATTACCTTTTCCAAGAATATATTATTTGATGGACAGTTTAAGAGGAGAAAAATTATTTTCTAAGATAGATTTGAATAGTGGATATCACCAAATCAGAATGAGGGAAGGCGATGAGTGGAAGACATCCTTTAAGACAAATTAAGGTTTGTATGAGTGGCTTGTTACGCCATTTTTCTTAACCAATGACCTGAGTACTTTTATAAGGTTGATGAATGAAGTACTAAAATATTTCATTGGCAAGTTTGTGGTTGTGTATCTAGATGATATACTGATCTTTAGCAAGACTAAATAAGAGAATTTGAGGCACCTGACATTAGTGATGAGGAGACTATAGTAGGATAAGTTGTTGATAAATCTGAAGAAGTCCTCTATTATGAAGACAAAAATCATTTACTTCGATTTTTTGATCTCTTCAAATGAAATGAAGATGGATCCAGAGAAGGTGAAAGGAATCAAAGAATGGTTTTCATTGAGGAGCATGTTTGAGGTAAGAAGCTTCCATGGATTAGCGAATTTCTATAGGAAGTTCATCAGACATTTCAATGTAACTTGTGCACCAATGATGGATACAGTGAAGAAGAGGCATAAGTCTTTTCGATGAATAGAGGAGGCTGAGAAGAGCTTCAATACACTGAAGGAGAAAGTAACGGAGTGACCAATTCTGGTCTTGCCAAATTTTGAGAAGATGTTTCAGGTAAAGTGTGATGCAAGTATCGTTGCAATTACAGTTTTGAGCTAGGACAATAGACCTGTTTCTTACTTCAGCGAGAAGTTGAATGAGACTATGAGAAAATACTTCACCTATGACAAGGAGTTTTATGCCATAATCCAAGCCCTAAAGAAATGGAGACATTAGCTTGTCCCATAAGAATTTTTCTTGTATAGAGATAACCAAGATTTATAATTCATAACCAAACAGGAAAAATTGAATCAGAGGCATGCGAAGTGGATTGAGTATATGAAGAATTTTACTTTTGTCATAAAACATATTGTTGGGAATGCTAACAAAGTTGTTGATGCATTGAGCAAGAGTTGTTTGACTCTACGGGAATTTCAAGTAAAGACCTTAGGGTTTGAACACCTTGAGGAAATGTACAGTGATGATCCAGACTTCAAGGAAGCATATGAAGCATGCACAAATCCTGTGCTGAGAGATAGGAGCCAGTGGGTAGAGTATATGATTCAAGAGGGATTTTTGTTCAAGGGAAATCAATTGTGCATACCAAAATGCTCAATGAGGGATAACCTTTTGAAGGAAAAACATAGTGAAGGATTGGTTGGACATTTCAACCATGATAATGCATTTGCGTGGTTGAGTAGTTCATACTATTGGCCAGGTATGAGAACCGATGTAATAAAATTCGTGAACAGATGCAGAATCTACCAACATGCAAAAGGGAAAAGATAGAACATTGGATTGTATCAACCATTGCCCATACCGAAGAGGCCTTGGGATGTAATAAGCATGGATTTTGTGTTGGGACTGCCAAGAACACAAAGAGGATGTGATTCAATATTTGTGGTGGTGGATAGATTTTCCAAGATGGCACACTTTATCCCATGTCAGAAGACGAATGATGCAACACATGTTGCAAACCTGTTTTTCAAGGAAGTTGTGAGACTTCACGGCCTACCCAAAATCATTGTCTCGGACAGAGACAAAAAATTTGTTGGTCATTTTTGGAGAACACTCTGGAAGAAGTTGTGGACATATTTGTCCTTCATCTTATCTTATCACACTCAGACAGATGTGAAGACTAAGGTGGTAAACATAAGTTTTGGAAACTTATTGATTGGTCTGGTCATTGAGCACCATAATCAATGGGATTAGATTCCGCCACAAGAAGAATTTGCATACAATGACTCACCAAACATGAGCACTAGGAAGAGCCCGTTCCAAATATTGTATGGAATGCAACCTAGGGTAGTATCTGACTTGAGAGACTTGGAACATAGTGAGATGAGAAGCACTAGAGCAGAAGACGTTTTTGCAGAAATGCAGAAGCTCCATAGCCAGATCAGGGGGGCAGTTGCATAATTCTAGCCAAGAGTACAAACGCAGAGCTGATAAACATCACAGATAAATCCAATTTGAAATAGGAGATCAGGTTCTATCACATCTCAGAAAGGAAAGGTTCCCTAGGGGGACATATAACAGGCTAAATATGAAGAAGATAGGACCATGTAAGATCTTGAGGAAGTTTGATTCCAATGCCTATGAGATTGAGCTGCCATATGATGTGGACATATCTCCCATATTCAACGTCTTAGACCTAAATCCTTACAAGAAAGATGACACAGAGGGATCAACAGATCAAGGGAATATTCACTGGGAGAAACAAATTCCTATAGTAGAAAAACCATAGATGGAAAAGATCGTTGATCAGAGGATTAGTAAGAAGACCAAGAGGAAGACCTATTTTGAATATCTGGTCAAGTGGAAGGGACATCCAATAGAATATTCCAGCTGGGAAAGTGAAGCTAATATCCAGAAGCATGGAAGGTTAGTACAGGAGCTCATGGATAGGAGTCCATGAATTTTTTTCCAAAGGAAGTATGATGTAGGAGCATCGTCAACAAGTACACATGGCAGGACAAATCACTTCTTGAGAGCCAATATGGAGTCTCAAACGCTAGCCAGTACTGCAAATATTTTGAAGCGATAGAAAACAAAAGAGGAAAGATCACACACGTGGAGACAAAATGAGCACGCGTGACTTGGGAGCTTAACCCTAGTCTCAATGTAACCCCAATTAGATAGAATTTGGTTTTTTTATTTTGTATAAAGAGAGATTTTGTACGCCCAAAAGAGGGGTTACGATAATTATGAGAAAGTAGGAATCTCGGAGCAACAGTTGTTGCTTTGATTTTAGCTGTAACCATTTTCTTGATTTTGAATGAAGATAACAGAGAAAAATTGATCCAATGTATGGTGTGAATAGTGTTTTCAATTTCTTTGTTCGCGTCTTAATATTTTCAAGAATGAATGAATCTTGCTATGAGTGTATGTAGCTTTGAAATGCTTTCATAAGAATTTAAATAACTTTTGTTCATGAGCTAGTGCAAGGTGTGCACACAATCCGCAAGGAGTGCATTGACAGGGTCTGTTTCAACTCGTAAAGCTATAAGAAATAGCGTAAGACATTCTTTGCAGGAAGTGTAAACCAACTGTCGCAAGGAGTGCACAGTTTTCGCAAGAACTTGAATCTTGTGTAAATCTCTGTTGCAAAAAGTGCACAGACTTGGAATTCGACGAAGAGTCGAAGTGACTTCGTAAAGAAGTCGAATGATCCAAGTGGATATTGGTGGCCA
>CBVK0100357925.1:0-12643 GCA_900067695.1 Picea abies | reverse complement strand
AAGGGAAAAACCCCGAACCCCGATAGTGACTCGAGGATACCCACGGTTAGTTGCAGAGGCCGTGCGGGTGAATGAGAAGGACCTGTGGACTGGGATTTTCACAGCAGCGATCCTAGCAGGGAATAGAAGGAGCCGCTTCGGCTCGAAGGGAGAGGAACAGAGCGATCCTGTGAGCAGGGTGTGCATGCAGGGACCCTACGGGGTGCATGTAGAACTCGTTTGCATTACAATTAAATAAATATTTGGAAGTAATGTTGAATTTGAAATGATGGGCTATATTGTTATGGCATTATTTATAGTGATTGGAAAATGTTGTTGAAGAGGCATTTGAAAACATATAATGATACTGGAGGTACTTTATACCCAAATAGTTCTAAATTGTTAAAATTTAAACCCTAGAAAAAGGGGCTTGGAGCAATGAACTGACCATAAAATAGTATAAACTAAGGTTGATTTTAAAATTTTATTTTGAACAATACCATTTTTTAGGCCATTGTTTAAAAAATGTTGTAATTATAACCCTAAAAAAGGGTGTTAGTGGTAACACTACTTTTTGACCATGTTGTTGATTTGAAGGTTTTGTTTGCAACAATGCTTGTTAAGGCCATGGTTTCAAATGTTGTAGTTTTTACCCCCAAAAAAGGTGAACAAAAGAGTGCTACCAGTAGCACCAATTTGTAACTTAGGAACTGATTTTAAGGTGTTTTTTAGCAACATTATGGGTTTTTAAGTCCATGGTTACAAAAGGTTGTAATTTTAACCAAGAAACAAAAAAAGATACTACTAGTAGCACCATTTTTCAATTTGAGGGTTGATTTTGAAGTTTTTAATGTAAAAATATGGGTTTTTAGGGTTAGAATTCTCATTTTGACATTTTGAGATCACAAATATTGTCAAGTCAGTAACTACATTAGCTATGTTTTTGTATAAACACTTTCTATTTTGATTGCTCTAGAGATACCCTTGTTTAGGTGTTGGGGAGGCCACTCTCTTATACCACTGATGTATTTTCTTCCCATTATCCTTGGGGGGAAATAATAAGGATCCATAAGACCAAATTCATTTTGAATGTTTTAGATCTGAAAACCCCAAGTTGAATTAATTGTATCAAAGTAATTTGGAACCTTCTTCCTAAACTAGGAGTGGAAGAGGGATAGATTTCCTAACGGGATTGGAAAACATATGAACTTCCTTATGGAATGTTAGAGGATTAATAAACCTTTACAAAAAATATATTGTCAAAAAAAATTGGGCTTATATGTTCAAAAATGTTAATATCATAATATGTCTAAATGCATGAAGTTAAAGTTAAAGTTAATGTTTTTTTGGGTTAAAAATTACCTTAAATGTGATTTGGCTACAAGATACAAATTTCTTAACAAGTCATGTCAAAACAAGGGAGGTGTTATAGTGCTAATTTCTCCTTAGTTATGCCCAACTTTAACTAGTGGGGGGAATAATGAAACCTAGTGCTTAGTTTCAACTTTTCTAATTATAGGGGATCATTTGTTGGGTTTGGATAATATTTGTATATTGGATGATGTAGATAAAAAGGCCTCCTTTTGGAGATGGATGGTGAAAGACTTACTAAAGTCCCCTTAGATTTCTCTACAATAAATTCAATATGGTGGAAATACATTATGAGAAGGAAGGATTATTGCATGTGTGATTTCCTGAAGGGGTAAAAGATGCACTGTATGCTCTAAATTCCTTGTAAGGATTATACATTCCTAATAAGTTAAGATGTAGAGATTCTATTAAGTTATTGTTTACCTGGTCTAATTTTTTGAAGAGCACAAAAATGAATCCTTAAAATACTAGAGTGAGCTATGTTGTTTGAGAAAATAAACTCTACCTCAATTACTTTGTAGATATTCTTGTTTAATCTTTTGAGAAGGCCACTCTCACTTAACACCATTGTGTTCTCTTCTTTTTCTCCTACAATAAAAAGGAATAAGGATCTATAAGACCAAATTCATTTTGAATGTGTCAAATCTTAAAAACCCAAGTCACTATCTTATATAAAATGAATTTGGAACATTCTTCCCAAACCAAGAGGTGAAAAGCACTAGATTATTAGGTGGAAGGATATTGACACATACAAAGTCACTTCCTTTGTGGCTATGGTCACTTCATTGTTGTTTTGGATCACAAGTTTCATAACACTACCAAAGATGAACTTCAATATATTTCCTAGTTACTCTAATATAGCCCATGTGACAAAAAGAAATTGACCAAGCTATTAAACTTATAATGTTGTTTAAGCCTCTAAAATATCAAATATAAAGATTTGTTTCCTTAAAAAACTCATTATGTTGTTAAAAATTAACAAAGTTCATCCAGAAAAAGGGCCTCAACTAAGTGCATGATTATGTTCGATCAAAACTAGTGACAAGATGACAAAAGAACTCTTAAGATCCATGTCCACCAAAGTTTTTTTTGAGAAAATATTTGCAATTAAGACCATTGTTCATTGGGTAAATATCCAAGAAGGAATTGAAATGAGTTTAGCACTCATTACAAAAAAAATTTCCAATGGTAGGGTATACAAACTTCCTTGGACTCACTATCAGAGAAATAGTCGAGGGTGTGTGAGAATAGGTTTTGACTCTTAATTTACAAAAATCTTTAATGGAAATGGATGATGATAAGTTTTCTAGATTGGACAAGTTTATGTTCAAGTTATACAAAACATGTGAAACATGTGAGACTTTTTCAAATATTATCTTTTTCATTTTTTAAGGTATTATTAAGAAAGTGATTAGAAAGAAATATTGGATGTTAATATTAGGTTAATTTTAAACATGGAAACCTAAAGATCATAATAAATTGGAAAATAATAACTTTATTAAATATTTTTTAATAAATTTTATCTATAACTTTAACAATTTTATTAATAATAATGATAATGGTCCAACAATATTAATATTAACTTTATTAAATATTTTTTACAAAATTTTATGTATAAATTTAGCAATTTTAATAATAATAATGATAATGGTCCAACTTGAATAGACAAGATTTAGGTTTATTATAGAACACTTCATTTTGGACCATTTTAATCATTATAAAACACTTCATTTTGGACAATTCTTTAGCTATTTTGGACCATTTTAATCATTATAAAACACTTCATTTTGGACAATTCTTCAGCTATTTAGGAAGGCATGGGATTGACATGTACCTCATTTTTAATGGTTTGGATGCACTCTTCATTAAAAATATATTGATGTTTCGGTATGCTAAAAGCCTTTAGAAGAACTTTTTCTTCATCATTGAAACCATTGTAATAATAACATACTTTTCACCTAAATTTCATATAGGAGATATTAAGGTTCTTGTTCTCTTACAAAACTTGTGTTTTGATATATAATCTTCATATTATTACTTTTTTAAATATAATATTAATAGATTTTATTTTAATAATAATATTTAAGTATAACATTTACTTATACTGAAAACTTAATTAAAAATAATATATATATAATATGAAACGATATGACACAAATGATAAGAAAAAAATAACGATCTTAAAAATTGAAAAGTAACATTAACCATACATTAAAAAAAAAATAATAATAATAAATAATAATAATTAATATTATTGAAAATTTAGTTAAAATATATTTATATTTAATTATTTATAATATTTAATAAAAATGATAATGATTAATATTATTGAAAATTTAGTTAAAATATATTTATTTAATTATTTATATATGTTTTGATATTTGAATCAATGGACATTTTGAATTTGTAATTATAATTTTAATTATTTAATATTCAAGTTATAATAATTATAAAATATAGGTTTTGATATTTAAATGAATAGATTTTTTTATTTTTATATGTGCAATTATTTAATATTCAAATTATAATGATTATTAATAATTATTAATATATTGTTGTATATTTATATTTGGTTATATTTATTAGAATATTATATGTTTAGTTATATTTATTAAAAAATTATTTCAAAATATTTGGTTTTTATTGAGTACAATCCTTCTTGTATAGACTCAACAACCTCCTGGATTAATATTACCTTTAAAAAATCGAACCACTCAGCAGTAATAATATTTGTTAGTATAGGCTTTAAGTGAGTCGCCATAATTTTTGAAATTATTTTGTATAGGCTTATTGCAGAGAGCGATCGGTCTAAAATCATTGAAAGTAGTAGGATGATCCAGCTTGGGTATGACCGCAATAAAAGTAGATTTTATGCATCGGAACAACTTACCAGTGGATAGGACCCCTTCGACCACTGCATAGATCATCACCCACCGTGTCGAAAAATTTCTCATAGAATTCTACAGGACTCTTGTCCTATTTGAATGAACATAAAACCCCCTTAAGTTCATCTAAATGACACCTCAAAACAACTCAACATTTAAATCTTCATCTATGAACCGAGGAAATAAAGAAAATTTCTTGAGGACTAAATCCATCATTGTATTCTTAGGATCTATAAAAACGCCCTACAAGTGATTTATGCCAAGAGACAAAAGATTTGTAAAACCCCTAACAAAATTTTCATCCTCATCCTCCAACTCCCAAATTATTTTTTTGTTTTTCCTAAAATTGGAAAATTTCTTTAAAAAAAAATGTGTTATGATCGCCAACTTCAATCCAAAGAGATCGTCTCTTGAGATGCCAACTCTACTCATGTTCCATTGATAAGGAGTTCCTTTGCAATTCTAAAATCCATCATTCTTCCACTACATCAAGAGCTCCTGGAGTCAAATGAGAATTTCCATGGATACTCGCTAACTGATCTTCAATGCACTAGATCTCCATACTTGTTATCCTCTATCTTTCATTAGCCCAAGAAGATACCAAAACCTTGAGCCTCTTAAGGTTTGAAAAAAATTGATCACTTGTTGATGGGGAAGAAGCATGATAGAAAGGCTACCAGTTATCGCGAACCAAGGCTTTAAAATATTCCATACTCTCCAAAGAATAATTATATTTGAAAGGTGAACTAGGTCGCCCATCTGGCCACCCCATTTCAAGAAAAATGGCAAAGTGGTTCGAGACCCGAATCGGTCCCACCCATGACCAATATAAAACAATTTCTTCCAACACATCCGAATGTGCTAAAAAACGATCCAATCATTTTTCAATGCTCTCCTCCCCTTTCCTATTGTTAGACCACATAGGGTAGAGCAGAACTAGCTCATCATCAATTAATCCAAGATGTTCTATTTGCTCTTGGAGAAAAGAAGCCATTTTTTCTTCTTTGGCCTTGATCCCCCAAATATCCTCCTTATTTGTTGTGAAATTGATATCCCCACCAATAATGATCTCCTCTTAACATAAACATTGAAAGTCGAACAGACGATACCAAAAAACCTATTTTCCCTCATACGGCCCATATACATTAAGAATTGAAAAAAATCAATTCAATTCCAATGATTAGATATATGTGGTTTGTCCCCCCGGACTAGGTTAATTGATTCAAAAAGACCTTGCCCAAGGTCCATGATCACTAAGATTTGAGCCACAGATCTATGCAGACTGGATTTGTAGTTGAAATTAGAAGTGAGAAAAGATCTCAGAGACTTCCCTATAGCCTTTAGGCCTTCATCAAACCAAAACTCTGAAGGAAATTTGGGAAGCTTAATCTAGGTCAGAAACATAGATGATTTTAGGGGCTAAATTTCACCAATGGGCTAATTTTCCATGGTTTTCCCAAAAAAAGATTCACCAATTTCCATTTTTTCTAAAAACGATTCGCCCAAATTTCATAGAATAAAATTATTTTAACTTAAAAATCGCCAAATTTTTATAGAAACTATATAAAATCCTTATAAATTTGAATATTTTCAAAAAAATATCACCAAATATTTTACATTTTGCATATTAAAGACTAGTAAAAGTAGTCAATGTTTTTACATTTTAATATAAATTTCCATCCTTAAAATTGTCCCTAGTCGGAAAGCTAGACATAACCTCCTCCTTGACATCAAACAGGGGGTTCCAAGGTTTCACACAAAGAATATGACGATTCAGGTACCATCTCATAGCCAAAATGATCGTAGCATCTTCTTTAGCATGAAACACAAAACCAATCCACCACGAGATATTAGGTGGAAAATAGGGGAATATCCCAAAACTAGTTTCCAATACATATCCATCCATGCAGAGAGGGTATCAATAGAGAGTCTACGACCAAATATTATATTTTCTTAACTTTGAGATCCCACCCCACAACCAACTCAACATTACCACCGCGCGAATGGACTACCCAATGTCGCTTCCTTCTAGATTTCTCCACTTTGAACCTACCACCCTAGAGCTCATTAAGGGTAAGGTTTTTGTTGATAAATCCAGAGTCAACAGTAACCCCCTCTCTAACCACATCTCGTAAATACAAGGTTTGAAAACTTGTAGTAGGAAAATTAGAGAAATGACTTGAAACCCTATCATTTGGGTATTAAAAACAAGGTTGGGCCTCCCACAAAGATGGAGTAAATGATTGTACAATCTATAGATACCCAGATCCTGATAGGAGAAGGCCAGATCTGGATCCATCCAGATCCAAGGTGGATATCTGATGCAAACTAAATTCACCCTCATCCCTGGCATGTGCGTCCCCTCCATCGCCAGATAGAGCACAAGAAACAAAGTGCTCAGAAGACGTGAAGATATCAGATTCAGTCAGGGATTCCTCAAAATAGTCTACCAAATGACAGTACCTATCCATGATAGCGATCTATACTCATGACAACTCGCCTATTTATATCTATTTATCATATTGTTGATTGTAACTTTAAGAGAATTTATAATATAGTTTTTGTAAAATAGCTTTTAAATATTAATAAATATTATGGGTTATCATCACTACTATCACAAATACTAATGAAGTTCAATATCAAGTTGGTATATATCTTAACACCTATATACTATACACTAGTAATTAGTACATATCAAAAATATTGAGAAATGTCCAATCAACAATAACATAAAAATGGTTTAAGGTCTCTAAAATAACCAAAAATCCATTGTTATAATATATTCAAGAAAATTTGAGGTTTAAAATGGATCTTATGAGGAAAATAATAGATTAAATAATAAAATAAGAGTTATGAATTCTCAAAGGGAAAGAAATAAAGCTACTTTTTTAATCATTTTTTCGACTTATCTCCTTATAGGTTTACTCAAATTTTAAGTGTAGGCACTCATTGGATGAAGAATTAAATTCCACATCTAATGAGTACCCACTCTACATACTTTTGATAGACCCACACTAAGATAAAATGGAAATACATGAAAAAATGTGTTTCATGGAAAGAAACACGTTTTTTTTCATGTATTTCCAGTTTATCTTGGTGTGGATCTATCAAAAGTATGCAAAATTGGTACTTGTTGGATACAAAATTTAATTCCACATCCAATGAGTTCCTATGCTAGAAATGTGAGTACACCTATAAGGAGATAAGTCGAAAATACAATTAAAATAATTTTTTTTCTTTCCCTCCAAAAATATTTACCCTTATGGTCGACATCATCATCTTGAATCATATTCGTTCTTTTAAAGTTGATTTTGATAGTGCATTTTTTGTTTTGAGGTGTATTTTTTACCTCGAAATTCCCCTACTAGAAGGAGCTTAGCATTAGATAGTGAATCACAGTGATCCTTGGGAATAAGCAACTTACAATTCTACTATGCATAGTGGATTACGCATAACATTCTCCTTTCACTTAATGTTCAACCCAATGTGTATCAATTTTGTATCATTTAATGATAGTAGATAGTATAGTTTGAGTCTAAATTGTTCTTTTTAGCTTTTACATTTTGTGGATTGCTATTGAATGTTTTATTGTTATTCCTTTTCATCTATGGTAGGATATTATTGTTCCCGGTATTTCATATTATTTGTAAGTGTAAGATCTCTTGCAACACCCACCGAGCATGCACACTCTTTGGGCAGACTTAGGGACAAGTCAAGCAAGAGAACACCAAGGGGCATGTGATCGATTGGGAAAACAAAGATGTGTGTGTGTGTGTGTGTGCAGGGGCACCTTGGGTTCATGATGGTGACATGCGACACCAAGGGGGCACACACCTTACTTTCCTTAGAAAGATTGGCTGAGACTTTGGTTGCGTTTGGACAAGGGTGGGGAAACTTGAGAGCATTCCCAAGGAGTGGATCTATCTATCCTTGACAACATGGGTGCACCAGAGAGATTAGATGACCTCATCGACACACCCACGAGGAGTCACAAGGATCGGCAAAAGAGAACACACAATGCAAGGGACGTGTGCCCAAGGATGGGGCATGTTGGTCGAAGAGACATGATGGTTGATGGGCGCGCAAGATTTTATGAGCCCACCAAGTCCACGAAGGGACGTGACAATTCGTTTGAGTATGGGTTCACGAAGAGGCATGACACACCCAAAAGACATGATGTTTCACATTGGTGACCCTTAGAGTCCCTATAAGAGAAGAAACATGCAAAACCAAGGAAGGAAAGTTTTGGCAAGAGATTTAGAGAGAAAAAGTCTAAGGCAAGGAAAAAATGAGGCAAAGCTTCCAAGATGGAAGACAAGTAGCCAAGGGTGGGACGCTCTAGGATATTTTGGGGAATTTTGGAAACACAGGTATGTTGGAGGCATGTGTGAGGTAGAACTGAAATCTATGTTAACTTGGTGAAGTTTGCAATAATGAAGGGATAACCAGTCTATGGTTGAGGGAACGTTTGAGGTGCACTGCGAGAGGTAGTGAAGATAGTTGCGACATAGTCTTGGTGTGATGAATCTTTGTATGAGTGTCTTGGTGAGGTGAGGCGAGACGTGTGACTGTGCAAAGATGTAAACTGAGCCGACAATGCTCATATTGTAATTATTTCGCAATAACAAAGACTTAGCTGGGTTTTAGGGACGGTTCGTCCCTCCCACACTATTTCTTTGTATGTCTTTTGTTTGTTCCACAGTTGTTCTCTTGGTTTCTCATGTTCATGGATATATGATTATAAATGACTAATTGTTAAATTGATAACAATTGTCTAAGTATACAAGAGTTGCACTAGAGTAGGAGTATGACTCACCTGTACCCTAGAATGGAGTATGAGTATGCTCTAGGTGAAGAGGCGTAGTTTGGATGAAGTATTCTTGGTGTTTCCAAGGAACCAAGTAATAAGCATCACGGTGTCACATACCCTTAGGATGTGAATGATCACAAGATCTAAACAAGTGTCATGTGGGGTTATGACAGGTGGTACCAGAGCTTGTTTAGTGAAATAGTTTGGTGAGCTCTTCACCACGTTGTCACCTTCATGACAGGTGGTATCATATCATATATGTCTCTTCACCATTACTATAGTCAAAACAGTTATGGTGGGGCACACTTGTTGAAAATATAGTTTGGGCATAGGATTGGTGAGGATTTGGTCAAGTAGACTGACCCATCGTAGAGGCAACCTGAGCGCAGACTTGGTGGTTTGTGACAAGGCCGAGTTGCAAATGAAGTTGTTACGTATGAAAAGAATTGTGTGCACCCCTTGAGTATGCCAATAACGGATTTCTTTGGATGAATAGAGCACTTGGGAAAGGAGGAAAAATGTGGGACTATCACAAAACTTGTCGCGGACCCGAGCATAGAACTCATCGCAAAGTTGATCATAGAATTTTGAAGAAATCTTGAGAAGAACTCTTGGGTGCCTTGGATAAACCCTTTGCAAGTAAAGTGAAGATACTTGGAGGGCCATCCATGGTAACTGAGTCGCGTGCATATGGAAGTGACACCGAGAGGGATCCCAAGATTGACATAATGAAGGATCAAATCATTATCTTGGAGAAGATTGTTGAGCAAATGATAGATGCAATGTGCCACGATGGTGAGAAGATTGATTGAATGGAGATTGAGATAGGTAGGATGAAGCATGGGTTTAATGAAGTCCTCCGAGAGTGTCAGGAAACCACAAATGTGACTACTGACACCTTGATTGATGACGTTCAGGATAGACTCAAGGTAGCGAAGGGCGCACTTTCCTCGGTCACACAGAAGATAAAGGAACAAGATGACACCATCACATTGATGAAATGAGCATTGGCTAACCAACATAGCTCTGTTGTCATGTCGATGAGGATCAAGATAAAGGAACTTGAGCCATATGATGGTACTCGCAACGCTAATTGATTTAAAACTTTTTTTGGGACATTGAGAAGTACTTGGAGTAGTTGAATGAAAGTTCAGAAGAAGCCAAGGCGAATGCTACAAGATGTCCTTGACAGGAACTACTAATATTTGGTGGAGAAACTAGGTGGAAGAATTAGCAGATGGGAGAATCATTGAGAAGATCAAAAATTGGGCAGAGATGAAGGAAACCTTGAAGGAATAGTTTGGTTCAGGGAACCAAGCATGGATCATGATAAATTAGTTGTTGGATCTCAAGAACACTGGTAAGATCCAAGCCTACATCAAGGAGTTAATGGGGCTCATGTTGGAGATCAAAGACATGTCAGAAGAAGACATAATTTTCCACATCATGAATGGTCTGCAGTCATGGGCACAGAGTGAGATGTGGTGATAGAATGTGCAGACTCTTGCAGCAACAATCATGAAAGAAACCAAACTATTGTAATTTTGGGGCGAACCTAAGACAAGTCCTAGGAACAATGAGGATGACCAGGGTGAGAAGCATCAACAAGGGAAGGGGAAGAAGAAGGACAAAGAAAATACGAAGACATCCAAGGTTAGCAAAGATAATGCCAAGGAAACGGACAACGTGAAAGAGAAGAATTCGATTTCCTGTTGTATTTGTGCCAAGGAATTCTCCAGAAACCTGCATTAGCGAGGTGCCAATCCCTGGTTCAATATCGGGATTCAGGGTTTCTAATGTCAAAACTTATTCACTCCTTGGTTGCCTCAGCCCCACTTGGCTAAGCCTTTGATTCATACGACAGGTTCCTATATGACCATACGACAGCTTCTCGTCGGGGTTTCGGAGTTTGCGGTGCCGCGGTGCACACGTACTCGGAACTCCCGATCCTCTGATCCCCGATGTGCTCCTAGCGTATTGGCTTTTCGGACTAAGTCCTGGTCAATACGACCACAAATTTCACAAGACCACAGTCTTAAGTTCTTGTTGGGGTTTGGCGTCTCTCAACGTCATGGCGCACAAGTCCCTTGGACTCTTGACGCGCCTTTACACTGGCTAGCCCCCTTGGTTATACCATGGTCCATGTGACCACTTACCATATGAATATAGTCGTATAACCTTCCATCGGGGTTTCGGCATTTGCGATAACACAACACCCCTATACCCGGGACTAGTGACATCCCAATCCCCGATTCTCTCCAGATGCTCGACACGTGCCCCTTGGATCAAGGGCTTATAGTGGTGTCGGGAATTCACATATCGCGGTTTCGCAATACAGGGGTTTCATGTCCTTGAAATCCCCGATACGCCGATTCCCGATATGCCGATAGGATCTACCACTGATGGTTCTAGATGGTTGCCATCTGTCCCCCAAAGGGACGGCCTTGATTGTATCGGGAAATTGCGAATCGTGATTCCATTGTATAAGAGTTTTATGACTCTTGAAACTATGATATGTCGAACTCCGATTCTCTGGGATCTCTCGCCACGCGTCCTCGCTGATGGACGGTGTTGATCCAGTCAGGAAATCGCGGATCGCAATTCCCACATGCAAGAGGTTCTTGCCTACGGGAACCACGATTCTCCGAATTGCGACTTCCTCGGATCTTCCAACACGTGTCCATGCTAATGGACGGTTCTGATCTTATCGTGATTTAGAGACTTGCGAATTCATGTTTCCTATGCTCTCAAGAACTCTGATTCCCCGATTCACGACTCTTTGGGATCTCTTGCCACGTGCTCTGGCTGAAATCAATGGCTAGGATTCCTTCTCTGCACGCTAGGGTTTAACTCCGGTGCAACTTCCCGAGATCTGACGGCTGTCGGGACTATGGTCTAAGATCTGACAGTTCAAATCATTTCCCCTGCATACTCCCCCTCTAGAGGCTATACTTCATGCAACTCCTCCTGATCCAACGGTTTACGGGATTTCCGCTCCAGATCTGAAGACTCAGATCACTTATTCGCACGCTGACCTCTGTGCTTAACCCTTACGCAGCTTCTCTCGATCCGACGTCTAACGGTTAATTGGATCGAGATCTAACGATCTAGATTCGTTCTTTTGGGTCTTGGGGTTTACGATCCCGATTTCTCGTTGCTCACGATGATAGCGGAAAAAGGGGCAAGGTGTATAACGCCTTCGTTACTTCTGTCAATCTAACGGTCATGAATGACTATGGGTCCTCCGACGAGATCTCATCCGTAGACTTATTACATCTCACAACACTACTATCTTGGAACCTTAATAGGATCGTCCCTCCTCGTACAGGGTTAATAAGGCCTGTGCGTTTGAGTCCTTGTTCTGGGTTATTAGTGAACCTTTCCAAAAGGAAATCTCTGTGACAAGATACTTACCGGGGCATTTCCGGAAGCGGATAAAGGAAGACAACTTCCCGAGAATGGCTGGGCATGATTGGCTTCATTTTATCAATGCACGCCGTGCATGGTATCCTCTGTGATAAGCATATATCAACTTATTCATATCAAACATTACGCGAACACTCTCGTGCTGCAATCCTTTACAATTTCACAGTTCTAG
>CBVK0100357924.1:0-12643 GCA_900067695.1 Picea abies | reverse complement strand
TTGGAAGGATTCAAAAATTATCCATTTTTTAACAGGTTAAAGGGGACATAATACTTAAAGTGTGGGAAGCAGGCCTGGCCGAATATAAAAGATTAACCAGAGGTGTCAATGATGATTGCCAGGGAATTTTTGATCTCTTATAAAGAACTTCATTGAATATCGGAACAAATGATTGTCCTGGATTATTAGGTGAGATTAATATTGCCAAGCACCAGCTAAGGTTCAAAGAAGAGTTGGAGAAAATGAAGATAGATATTTCAAAAATTAAATTAATCAATATCACAAAAATCAACAAATGGATGGTGACACCGAACCTAAAGTTGCAAACTATTAAGTTCACAGGGAAGAGGATAGAAAATCGTTTGCCCGAATTACAGAAAAGATTTTTCATGTTTGAAGCAAATGAGATACCAGATGCTCCCAGAGCTTTTGTGAAATTTTTAGGAAAGTGTGTTCAGTGTCTTGAGGCAGAGAAAGGAAGTTCATCAACACAAGCATAAAAACATTTTTTTTAATGTTTTTATCATTAGAAGTTAGAAAGGAAATGTAAACGGTTGACATTATTCTTATATGTAACCGTAATAATAGGAAGTTGGTTAGTCACCAACAAGAAAAAAAATTATGAAGATGTATAAATGTATTTTCTAAAGACTGAGAAATGGCTTTGGATTTTTTGGAGAGATCCGATTGTATTAATAGTTTTCCAATCCATCATAATATACATTACAAACGAGATTTTGAATCCTGCAAATTTATAGCTATGTGTTCTTCAACCCTGTTTACTATACTTTATTGTATTTTTCGTTCAATGTTCTTCTAATGAATAATCAATTTGAAGTTATCTGCAAACATCTCGTATATAGTTCAGATTGATTTGGATATCAAACTATTTACAGCTTTTCCTCTGAAATTGCTATCAATGATTTTAAGACCTGTTAATCATTTGAAACTTAATACTTAACTTTTCATTAGAAACCTCGTTTTCCTTCTTTATTACCTGTCGCAAATATGAGATTCTTTCTTGATTAAAGCCTCATATTTTTTTATAGTATTTCTTTGTTATTTTATAATTCTCGAATTGTTGCAAATCCAAGAAACGGCCTCGAATGTATTTATGTTAGTGTTTTGAATTTCAAAATTGTTTTTCCTATTCTCATCTCTTTAAAGTTTGAAGTAACATTTGATTAGATTCTTTCACGATTAAATAAAATATTATACTCCATGACTGTTCCAAGTAGCAGACAACCCAACATTGAACCTAGCCTTCAAGATCAAACCAGTATTTCTTTGAACCTATTTAATACCATCCTACAAACAGCAACAAACCGGGTCGAATTAGAATGTTCATGGGCTACTATTGAGAAAGATATTAGCATCCAAGAACAGTGGGAAGCTAGACAGAGGCAGTTGAGAAACTGATTCTGCTTCAACCTTCCTTTTCAATTCTTATCTTCAAGTTATTCTTTTTAACATTTACGGATGCCTTGATGGTATACTTTATAGCCTTAAAGTATAAACTCAAGAACAACAACCCCCACACTTTCCTTTCTTTCCTTTTCCAGCAAGATTGTGTGTGGCCTGAATTCCCAGTCTGTGGTCAGGTCTGGAAGCCTTACAGATGGTTGGTTTGCCTTATCCCCTCATTAACTCTTGAGGAGGTCTTCCCGCCTACCAGCTTGACTGTAATTCATTCCTGGGTGAGAGGGTTGTTATGATCCTGAGTTATTAAATCCATCAAAGTAATGGTTCGGTGGAGGTTAACGCAACCATTCCTGGTCCCCTCCACCATCTCTTTCATAGCATTCATGGTCTCTCTTAGCACATCCCCTTTCCAGCATTCATGCAACACGTATCCATTTTCTATTGAAATAACAATATTTACATTCATCGACCTTTTATACAAAGGCCCATCAAATCAAACATTCATACCTTTGAGTTTGCCATAGTTTCTTGGCCAATATAGTTATATTTACAAACTGGGGGAAACAAGGTGTTACAATTCCCTCCCCCTTAAAATAACATCGCCCTCGGTGTTCTATCTGTCAACATGCTATGTATATACAGAAGTAAACAAAATCGGATGTGCTTGTCTCATAGCATCCTCCATTTCCCACATAGCCTCATCTGGGCCAAAGTGTTTCCACTGCACCTTGACCTATGCAATCGTTTGGTTCCTAAGTGGGGTTTCCTTCCTATCTATTATGCATTGAGGTTCTAGCAGGAATTCTCCCTCCGGATCCACTTGGATCACAGAACAGTCAAGTATATGATTCTAATCGTGTACATATTTCTTCAATAATGAAACATGGAAAACATTATGTTCCTTTACTGTGGGAGGGAGTGTTAGACTATAGGCTACAGGTCCCACTCTATCCAAGACTTCAAAGGGTCCACAATACCGAGGTGCCAGCTTGGCACAAGCTCCCATTCTCAAGGAAATCATCCTGGGTCTAACTCTGAGATAGACATGGTCTCATGTCTTGAACTCTCTTGGGGTTCTCTTTCGGTCGGTGTAGCTCTTATGTCTATCCTAAGAAATTTTTAGATTTCTTTTTATCTTAATCACTTGTTGCTCTATTTCTTTCAGCATGTCTAGTCTGATTGTAATTCTATCCACTGGATTAGTCCAGTTGATTGGAATCTTCCACTATCTACCATAGAGGCTGTTGGAGTCGCCCTTGTTTTTCTATCCCATCACAAATTTCATTTTGATGCTTGAAATCTAAAGATGGTTTTCATTTTTCCCTCTGAGATATCGAGCTCTCTGAAACTTTGTCACACGAGCAGCGATGATTGTTATACTCTCGAAATGAGTCCTACCTTTCGTAAAAATGCTTCCTCTTTTGTTCTACTTCGGAATCTCATAGGTCGGA
Source organism: Picea abies (assembly GCA_900067695.1). NCBI lineage: Eukaryota > Viridiplantae > Streptophyta > Pinopsida > Pinales > Pinaceae > Picea > Picea abies. Next base: position 9,770 of record CBVK0100357924.1, on the reverse strand, counting down.
TACTATAAGTCATGTAGTTCACATGTCCCGAGTCACGAAACAACGAAATCGTTTTAATTTTTCACTCAATAAAATAACAAGGGTAAAGTTTTCCCTAACCCATGATTAAGCGTCGTCGGGGTTTCGCGCCTTAGCATTCGCCAAACCCAAAATTTTATTGCCACAGCCCCGATATCTGAGAACAAAAGGTCCTTTTTTGAATAACCCATGTCAGGGATTAAAAGCAAAAGCTAACCATGGTAAAAATTTCTCTCGGCGTTTCGCCATTCGACGTTGTCTTTTTCGAAAGTTACATCGTCTAAACCCCGACTTGCGAAATCATGATGTAGTTATAACGTGATTAATTAATCACTTAATCCAAGATTACCTTCCCTTTAATTAAGTCATGTTATCGCGATCTTGCGGCTTCGCAGCTCGACATGCAAATCTCCCAGAAACTTATCTTCGAAGCTCTGAGTCGTGATATGGCGAATATAATAATTATAAAATTAATCAAGCCCCAAATCATGATTACCTTTTATTAACCAAAATCGATCTTCGCAGTCTCAGGTGTTAGAGACTCAAAATTTTTAAGTAAAATCCCCGATATAACGAGTACCGAAACATTGTTCACAGTGGTAAAATTGGATTAATTAAGCTAAATCAATGAATATCTCGTGCTTTGATATCTGCACGATGTACGAGGTTGCCTTTTTCCTCCATGCGCCAACTGAGATTTTAAAACCGCCAAAATTTATGAGATTAATGAGGAAATAGGGTAAATCGATGTATAAGATCAGAATTTTATGGCATAATTTATTTCCAAATGTGATTTGACAGACTTGTTCTGAAAGGTACCAAGTCTTTTGAGTATATAGCTGAGTTGTATTTCATTATAACAAATGTATTTTCATAACACGCAGAGCTCATCACCTCTGAGTAAACTGACTTATGTATGTATACGTAGTTCTATCGCAGAAGAGCTAAAACGAAAGCTTCAGCCATGGCTCAGTGAAAATCAGCAAAGGCGAATGTTGAGGTTTCAGGACAAGGCCCAGACATTGTCTCTAATACTTCACCCCGAAGTATCAACTCGGTCCCGAATTGGTCATATGTTTCAGATACTCTGCAAGTAGAATTGGTGGATTATTCTGACAACTCCGATGACAACGAAAGAGATGATTTAACCACCAAGTACAAAATAGTTGTCCAATCTGGAATGCACAGAGTAGCAACCAGACCGTGGTTGCTTCCATATTATGATATGGTCCGATGGGCATTAGACCATGTGGACATACTGACCAGGACTATCATGAACGAGAAAAGAGTCACCATCGGGACCTTCAGGCCAGAGCATCTTCAAACCATGTACAAGCTGCCTGCTACGTCCGACCACACATATGGTGCTGAGTTCTTGGAAGAATTCAACGAGAAGGAATGCAAACAGTATGATAAAACCATGTCCAGTTTGATAAAGGATTGGGTTTCCAATAGTGTGAAGTTCAGAGCCGATACCCACGGCGTGTATTCAATCACTTTGTTAGAACCGCAGTACAGATATGTCTCCATGATGACATGTCGGTTATATGGGAAAGAGGACACAACACATTTTTTCCTTGCGTGGGTGCCTCTAATGTTTTCACCGAGGGATGTTCTTTTAACTGGGAAAAGATGCTTTTGGATAGCTTGGCCAATCAAGTCACAAAGTATCGGGAGCAGAAGGAAAATGGGAAGGCGTCGTCATTTTTCATGTCCGCGTACATTATGGATGCAATTTTTTCTATGACACCATTTCCATTGATGAATTGGACTTGGACTCCGGCCGAAGATGAACCCATACATATATATCACGCAAAATTATGGGAAAACAAAGAAGAAAATTTTGCGTATGAAATTTTTAACTGGGTGATGGTGCCCCTGCACGTCACCATTTTTGGTCATCCGCCACCCCGGATCACGGATAGCATAGCAACAAATCTGAGCAGCATCGTGGACTGGTATGTAGAAGCTAAATTTTCCTACTTCAGAGTCTTTGGGTCTTCTATTCCCCCACATGCACTGCCATTGTTCATTCCCGACAAGCTAGCTTGTCGCGAGGTTGTCCGACAAACGATAATTGGCGGTGTAAGTAAAGAGCTTAAAGGGTATTCAAAGAAGGTACAACCATCTTTTCCTATTCGTTTGAATTCTTATTCTTTATTAGATTTCGGGCATGCCAAAGCTGAGGCGACATCCCTGGAAGACCTAAATTTGGTCTCCATCAAATACAAGAAGCATGATCCACAGAGGGTCGTGAGCAATCATTTGACTAATTGCGGGCTTGAAGGATTTGAGCATGATAATTCACCCTCGGATGACATTTTCTGAGGAGCGAGGTCCTATGAAGAAATTCTAGCCTAGATTCAATCCTTGGCACCCGAGGATAGACGTGAGGTATTGAAATTCCAGGAACACCGACATAGTTGTCTCCCCACTGTGTTGCGAGGTGAGGGTACAGGTAGTTCAGAGACAAAATAGAAGGACGTCGAAGGCTCTAAGGATGCAACTCCTGAACAAAGAAAACACCAGGACGAGGGGGAACAAACGAAGAGTCTAGTAGCGGAGAAAAAGACTCCAGACCCACCGAAGAAGAAGAATATGGAGATAGAGATAAAGACTCCAAAACCGCCAAAGAAGCAGAGTCTGGTCGATACTCTAGGAAAATCGACGAAACAGAACGGGGAACCCATCACATCCATCACCCCCTTGCAGTCGACGTAGGGAAATATTGGTGAGGGATGGATATTCAATGAAGAGCCGAGGCCCATAAGAGTAGAAGAACTCCCTCCAAATGAGTTTTTCTTCGACAAAAAGAGAAAGGCAGTAGTGAAAAGGGAATTTTATCAAGAAGGAGAGTCAACTGCAAAGAAGTATAAGGTTATAACTAATGGAAAAGACAAGAAAAATGAGGAATTCGCCACTGAGATAGCAGGGACGCTAGGAGCCTATGCTTTAGCGAATCAGTTTTCAGTTGGGCTCCTAAAAAACCAACTTAAAAGGAAAAATCACTTAATTAAGACCCTTGAAGCCAGATTGGCCACAGCAGCAGAGAACGCTAAAGATCAGGAAAGCATGGGAATAGAGCAGGCCAGATTGGCCGATAAAAATGAAATAGATATGCTCAAAACTAAGCTTGAGAAAGCACAGTTGGTGGTCCGGGATGGTCGGATGCAGGCGAGCCAGCAGAGGAATTTGATTGAATAGATACAGGCTCTGGTAGAGATCATCGAGAGCAGAATGATAAACATTGGGATGTTCAAATCCCAGGCAATCGAGATTTGGAGCAGAGTCTCTGCGGCGCAGCAAAATTTTATCTCCAAGGTGGAAGCGATTCGTGACAACTGTTTATTGGTAAATCAGGTTTCTGAGAACTTATCAGCCAGAGAGAGGGATGCTTGAGCGGCTCGGGTCACCTTCCAGGAGGTGGTGATAGCTACAAACAAAAGGGTTTTGGCAGGTACTCCCAGGCTCACCATTCCAGAACAAACCAGAGGAAGTATTATGTTAAAGGAATGGGAGCATAACATCGTCGAAGGCAAACAACAAGCCCAAAAGATAACCAACTCCTTGGAGGAGGCCTTTAACTCTATAGATGGAAAACTGTTGGGCATTGACAGCGGGTGCGATGCCGAGACACTAATGCAAATGAATGTGGAACAAATCTTGCTTGATCTGAAGGATAAGGAAGAAAGAGATTCAGCCAATATCTCTCAATTGATTATGGTGGACATAGTCCAAGTGGATGAATGCATGATCAAACCCAACACGCAATTATGTGCCATCGACATCATCAACGGATAGATGGAGGATAGGCTGCATCAGTTAGCCCGTGAATGTTACTTCTTCGAATCCAGCTGTCAAGCAGAACCATCGTGGCTAATATCCCAGCTGGTGGAAAGATGTATTGCATGTACCGAGCTCGCGCAACAAAAAACATCTGACACCAAGTGAGGACAGAGTAAGAGAAATGGAGTGATTGCACTACTCCTTGTCATAACTGGAATTTTGTGACCATTGAGATTCTACCTTATTTTAAAAATTGTATAAATATATCTCAAAAAGAAGTAAACAAGGCTGGACCTTTTTGTGTCATTTGTAATAGAGTTTTTTTACATTTGAGAGTTAATACAAGAAGATCTGAAGATTCTCAATTCCGTCACGACTGTGTTACAAGTTTTCTTCCTTGTATATTATGTTTCATTTCATTTCATATTCTTAATTGATGTGCTTCGTTATAATTTAGTATGACCACTACTATAGCGAATGAATTTTGGTTTTCTACATTTGTTTATTGTTTTTCCTCTGTACCAGCTATCAGCAGGTGTAAGACCAGTATGCATTTTCAGAATTCTATACATATTCTCTACTACATCGATTAATTCCTTACATTTTTCCTCTACTGTTTATGTGTGATATTCTCCCTTGATAGGAGCCTTACATCATAGACAGTCAAGTGTTTTTCTCCCATCTCACACTTTTATTAAAATATAATATAGTTACGGGAACGAGCCTTTGATTTTCATTCATATATTATTTTTGAACCATAAATTCTCTTTTATACGACCAAATTGAGACAACACTTAATCCCTTTTGAAGTTTTTTCCACTTTAACTGTTCCTCCATGACTGTCCCTGTACCAACATAGCCTAACATCGAACATGGACTATCGAACCAAACGTACATTACCTTAAACCTCTTTGACACAATTCTTAAGACAACAACTAACCGGGCTGAACTTCAACGATCATGGGCAGGCATTGAACAAGACATAACTATCCAGGAACAGTTGGAAGCCAGACAATGCCAACGAAGAAATCTTCCTTAGTTTCCTTTGCCGAAGGTTGACGTTTCTCCCCTCTCCACCTTTTACCCACTTTTGGATGCCTTGACACTGTACTTCTAAGCCTTAAGTACAGACTCAGGAACAACATCTTTCTGGTGCCGTTGCCGGGGACCGAAGTCACGAATTCTTTTTCCCTGGGAAAACGACAATTGTTTTTCATTGAAAGTGTTACCCTTTGATAGTGAACAAAGGTAACACACCTTTTAAGGCTTTCTAAATATTTCACTTGGCGAATCCAAAAATTATAAACTGGCATCCTATCAAAGGAATACTAGACAAAACCCAAATGGTAAGCATATTACGCTCGTTACCGATCCTGAAAAGATTTTAAAAGCGAGAGGCTCTCTCAAGCCAACCATTGCAGTTTACAGGCTTAAAACTCCACCGCTAAAGACTAAAAGTTCTTCTGAACCCTCAACTTCGCTCAGTCCTCTCTTTGATACTAAAGTCTCAACGCTAAATTGCTCCTAAATTAGGAGTGATATCCATCCGACAGTCCCATTGGTACACAAAGGAAAGGACCCTATTGAAAGTTCGTCGGCTTTTGACGTACCATCTTTTCTTCAGTTGAATTTCCCGACTTCACCAAATTCTAAAGAGTGTGTCACACACTCGATTTCCACACCCATCGGTTCTCCCGATTTCATCTCTTGCAAATCTGAAGAACCGAGTCCTCGCATTCCTTATCTTTCCTCGTCGGATTTCCCTCTTTGTGAAGAAAACAAAGAGTCACTTTTAATTTTCCAAAATCCCCTTTATAACTTTCCACAAATAACAATGGCATCTTCCATAGGAGGAGGTGGAGGGTTTATCAGAGGAGGAGGGGGAGGAGCCCCTCTAGGAGGACCTGGAGGCCAAGGGCCTGCCCCCCCTTCCAGATTTTTTGTGAAAGTTGTAGCTAGATATGCTCCCTTAGTATTTCCCGTCCCTCTACATGAACTTTCCGAAAATTACATAAAAAATATACCAAAATTCACCGGGGAAGGGGATCTAACCGTGGCAGAACATATTAATTTCTTCGATCAATTCGCTGACATTCTAGGTATCAGGCATGAGGATGTATATTCGAGACTCCTTGTCCAAACCTTTGAAGTTCAGGTTAGAACTTGGTTTCGGAGCCTACCTGCAACTTCTATCCTGTCTCATGATGCTTTGGAAGATGCTTTCCTTAGACAATGGGGCGAGAGAAAATACCATCTATATTATTTAACTGAATTTGGGTCTTTGAAGAAAAAGAACTCAAAAACAGTCATGGAATTTATTCAGAGATTCAACAAACTGTACAATAAAATCCCAGTTGAGGTTAAACCGTCCCAACCTACGGCCAAAGTAACTTTCGCTGAAGCTTTTGATCCGGATTCCGCACTCCTTTTGCGAGAGAGAAGAGGAGCCACCTTAAACCTAATGCAGGATGATGCGGTAGAGATAGAATCTAATATGATGGCCTTAGGTAAGCTTAAGGCTAAATTAGAAACTGGAAACCGGGAGGCCAAACACTTTAGAGAGCAAGAAGGTCCTTCAGGGTCAAATAGATCCATAGACGATAGGGTGGAAGATATCGCCAGGGTGATTAAAGAACTGGCAAATAAAATATCCAGAATGGAACTCAAACATGATAAAACTGAATCTTTCCCAAAAAATGATTTTAAGAGGAACCCCAACCCCTCGAACCAACAAAGACAAATAAAAAATGAGGATAAAAAAATACAATCTCCTTTAAAGAATGAAAATTTTATAGGAGTGAACGATTTTCAAGACTTCGGAGATTCGGACAATGATGTTGCAAATTTCGGTGATGACTGCACTCAGCCATATCTAACTCGAGAAAACTATGAAAAATCTCTAAACATGCAAAAACCGTCAAATGAGGGTTAAGAAGGTGATCACACTGATCTCTGTGAATCTCAACCAGAAACTAAAATGATAATGGCTGATTTTCAACCAAAGTACAACCTAAGATCTAAGAGTAATCCCACCTCAACTGCCCAACCCAAGAAAATCCTTCAAAGAGGTCAAACTTATGAGCCTCCTTAGGAAGATACCTTATCGCCCAACAACAAAACGAAAATGGTAAGCGCATAAGAGTTCGAAGTGCAAAAGGTTGAAACTCCAGCACAAGGAACCGAACTAGTAAATAAAGTTACATCTTCAACCAGGACCATGAGTGATAAAGTTGTCCAGAAAAAGAAGTCGGAAAGGAAAGAATTGAAAGTCTCAACCAAAGAAACAGACAGGGTGAGTGGAGCTTTCAATTTCAAAAATGAAATAAATAAAATTAAGATACTAATCCCTTTGGTAGAATTAGCGAAAACCCTGTTTATCTCAAGCAAATTACCAGAGCGATGGGTGTCTCTAAGCTAGAAATTCAGTCTGATATTTTAAATTTAGAAGATGAAAAACCTAACATCACTTTTGGTCCCCATTTTGAAGGGGCCAAAGAAACCATTGCTCCCTTTTATATCACTCTGAATGTGTATGATCAGTTGCTACATAATTGCATGTTAGACTACGGAGCCTCCCATAGCGTTATGCCTAAGATTATAATGGACAAGTTGGGCCTCCAGATCACCAGACCTTATGGAGATCTGTACTCTTTTGACTCGAGAAGGGTTAATTGTTTAGGGATGATAAAAGCTCTGGTAGTTACCCTAGCCTAGGTCCCAGTTAAGAGTATCCTGATGGATGTGGTTATCGCAGATATTCCCCCTAAGTATGGCATGCTATTATCTAGGTCATGGGGAGCCAAGTTGGGGGGTTCTCTTCAGTTGGACATGATGTATGCCAAAATCCCTGTGTTTGGTGGTCAATTCACTCAGTTGTACAGAGAAAAAAGATTAGCATATACAGTCAGTGACCCTCAAAACTCAAACAACTTCCCTATTTACATTGCGGACCAAGATCTGGGAAATTGTATCTTGTCTTTTGATGATGGTTTAGATGGTTGTCCGGAAGAAAATGATATAGAGTGAGAAGAATAAGATTACATGACAACATATTTGTGTAACACTGGTGTCTAGAAAATGTATTTTGACGGTGCTTCATCTTCTGAGGGGGCGGGCACATGAGTGCTTTTAGTGGCTCCTAGAGGTAAGTTCATTGTTGCCTTTTCCTATCAACTGCAGTGGGACATAGATTACACTAACAACGTATGTGAATATGAAGTGTTGATCTTAGGATTAGAAGCTACCAAAAAGCTAAATATAAGTAACTTGGAGGCATATGGTGATGCAGAGTTAATAGTCAAACAAATAAACCGACAATACCTAGCCAAGCATCCTAGACTAAGAACATACAGAAATTGTGCTTGGGATCTCATGGAAAACAATTTCTCATCCGTAAAGGTCATTTTATCCCTTGCGCAAGGAATCTACATGCTAATGCATTGGCAAAGGCAGCTTCAACCTTCTCTCCTCCCATGACTATCAAACTGAAGTATCACATTGAAATCAGATACAAACCCTCTATACCAAACAATATCTGACACTGGCAGGTCTTTGAAGATGACAAACAAATTAAGAAGTTTCTTACAACAGTGGGTGAATTCTTCGAAACTCACACTGACCAAGAAAATCAAAATGACTCGATGTGGATCATGCAAGAAGGGGAGGACCCTGAAACCTTCCGAGAAAAAAATGCGGATCATCATATAATGGTCCTTAAAAACAATCAGATTCTGAAAGGATTGATTCCTTTGGAAAGACTTTTCGATTAGAATGATGTACCTCTAAAATCCACTTTGCATCCCCAACCAGAAGAAATAGAGGATTGTGATATAGGAACTGAAAAAGAACCCAGGGTGGTAAAAATATCCAAGTTCCTCCCTCCCGAAGTGAAAGATAAATATAAAAACCTACTCAGACAATATAAGGATGTTTTTGCCTGATCCTATGATGAGTTGAGAACGTATGATACTTCCATAATTGATCACAAGATACCTTTGAAGCCTGGGGTCAAACCATTTAGGAAAAAGCTTAGGCAAATAACCCCATTTTGTTACCTGTGATCGAAAAAGAAGTTAAAAAAATTTTAGACGTGAAAATAATCATACCTCTAAGATACTCAGACTGGGTAGCAAACCTAGTCCCAGTCAGGAAAAAGAGTGGGGAAATCAGGTTGTGTGTGGATTTACGAAACTTAAATAAGTCATCTCTCAAGGACAATTATCTGCTGCCCAAAATGGACCATGTGTTAGAAAAAGTTGTTGGAGCTAACTAAATGTCTATGATAGATGGGTTCTCTTGTTATAATCAAATCGCTATGAATGAACAAGATAGGGAAAAAACTGCTTTCACCACACCATGGGGTACGTTCATGTATGAAAAAATGCATTTTGGTTTGATGAATGCAGGGGCCACTTTCCAGCGAGCTATGGCCATCGCTTTCGTGGGAGAAAGGGACAAGGTCGTAGTCATTTACCTCGATGATTTGAAGGTTTTCTCTAAAACTGATGAAGAACACTTGATGCATCTCAAACAGACCTTCGAAAAGTGCCGCAAGTTTGGTCTATCTTTGAACCCAAAGAAATCACATTTCACTATGAGGGAAGGTAAGATTTTGGGCCATATCATATCTAGGGATGGAATCAGGATTGATCCTAAGAGGATTGAAGCAATAGATACTATAAAAATTCCTAGAAATGTTAAAGAGATTCAATCTTTCTTAGGAACAATAAATTTTTTACGAAGGTTTATCCCGAATTTCGCTGAGATTGTCAAATTGATCACAGGGATGTTGAAGAAGGATAGCAGAGTAAATTGGACAACCGAGGCCAGAGCATCGTTCGTGCATATTAAAAAAGTCATAAGCGAGGCACCTGTGCTAGCAAGCCCAGACTATCTGAAATATTTTCTTATCTTCTCATTTGCCTCTGAACATACTATCGCCACGGTGCTGTGAGATCGGAAGAGCG
>CBVK0100357923.1:0-12644 GCA_900067695.1 Picea abies | reverse complement strand
TTTTTTTATGAAGTAAAATGACTCCATAATTTAAATAGTAACTCTTATACACACAAATGTTATATACCATAAGAGAGTTATTATAATCCCTCATCCTTTCCATTTTTCACTTCTTTATATATGTTGTTCCTTGTTGGTATTTTTATTGAAGATTGATGTAGTATCTGGCATGGAAATTGAATACCATATGACTCATAATGAATTTTTGAAGAGGATTTTAAATGGAGATAAGAGACTAAAGTAAAAAGAGAATATTATGATATGCATGAGTTTTCTTTCCTATTTCATCAATAATTTCCCTTTTCATTTCCCTTACTGCATGCTTTGTCTCCTATGCTATACTCCGGGCCTTGTTAACCATATTCAACAAAAAATAGCAAAGTACATGTTGTACATTACGTCAAGATGTTAATTGACTATGAAATGACAATAGATGAACTTTTTCAGCAGGGGAAGCAGAGGAAATAGAGGAAATAATAGAGGGAGAGGCAAAGGACCCAATATGGCCTCGCAAGAAGGAAGAAATAAGAAAATAAGATTTTCAATCCATTTTGATGTTGACTCCGATGAGTTTAATAAGATTGTGCAGACTGGTCGCCTGGACTTGGGTGGGAAACTAGCTTTGCCACAACCATTTGCTCCTCTTATTGTGCCCTTGCAGCCTCATCCAAGTATTATGGATGTTCCAAAACCCACTCTTCATCCTATGGTTGATAGATGGAAAAACAACCCTATAGACCCCCTTTCTGGCATTGCTCATTGGCCTGTGTTGTAGTCTATGGAATCAGATGATGCATTCAAGACAAGACTACATTAGGAAAAACACATCAAGACACACACACACACACACACACACTCAAGAATTATTTTTGGAAAGGTTAACCAACCACCTTTCTATTCCATCTTCATGACTATATATACATAGGAGAGATGGTTGGAGGGGTTGCACGCACTCCAACTAATCCTTAGTTAGATGCATTTATTCCCTACGCACATTTACTTACATTAGTACAAGTTTTCACATATTATCTTATGCTAATGTCTATGTATAATATATGATGACTATTACAAATGTATAATATATGATGACTATTACAAGGGCCTAAGAGGCCTCCCAACATCTCCCCCACACTCAAATCCTTCCTCGTACCGAGAAAGTGTACAGATAACTAATGACATGTTACTCTTTAGCCTTCATCTTCAATCTGGTAAATGCCTATGCAGATAGTGAGTCTCACAACACTTTGCTCCCATCCAACAAAGGTCCTCTTGATCCTATTGTTACACCTTTCTCTCTGGTGTCTTCAGAGTGGTGAGTGGCTCTTCCTGGGATAATCTTGCCCCTGCACACACCCTATGGTGGAACACCATGTTTTGACCAACCTACCATTTCTCTGCTTTCTAGCTTCTAAGGTCACAACTCCAGAACTATTTTGTAAATTTTATTCTAGGGGGATCTTCAATATTTCTTATGCTATCATCTTTTCTTTTAAGCTCTTGCGCGCGTGTGTGTGTGTCTCATCATCTGATGTATCTTTCTTGAATGCCTTTAACCGTTTCCAACATGCTCATCATCAATGCTCAATATTTTACTGCTTTGCTCTACTGCTCGTCAAACTCGAATGTGCTTCTTTATGCTTTTCTGGTCTTTGTGAATATATGGAGTTTACATTTGATATTACATGAAGGAGAAATTGACTACGATTTAATGGAAAAAGAAAGACACTTTTGCTCGTACCATACTTTTACAACTCAATAAAATGTTGTCGACTTGGTATTGACTGATGTTGGTAAGGAACCGATCTCATCAACTAAAGACTGACTTACATTACATTACATAGGTGGAGGGGATCATCTGTCTTTGAAGACACACCCTAAACCCCCTCCTTACTTTAAACACAAACTCAATTTTGACAAAAACTATAACAACAATTTCTACCAAACTACTTCCTTCATGTTATTTTTACAATTCTCATGAATTCATATAGTTCATGACTTCAAATTGAAACCCTAATATACATTATTTTATTTGAAGACATGACCAACAATACTCACTAACCTCATGTTATTTTTACAATTCTCATGAATTCATATAGTTCATGACTTCAAATTGAAACCCTAATATACATTATTTTATTTGAAGACATGACCAACAATACTCACTAACCCAAAACATGTAAAAGTAGTGTGTCTCTTTTAGGTATCTATCTATGTTCACTTCACTCTTCTTGACAAAAAAAATATAAGAAAATTCTGGTGCCAACAATGGTTCACCGGAATAATAATATGCATAGGCTGCTTGCCACTTATGATTTGGTACATAAAAAGAATTGAGCTTATAATGAAAAAAGGCGTAAGAATAATGGTCATATAATATTCCACAATCAATAGCATCCCATATTCGATGATGGGTATGCCTATTTTCTAAATAATCAAACTAGAAATATATAATACTACAGTGAGGTAAAACTTAAAAGTGATCGCTGCTCACAAAGTCTAGGCCACGCCTCTTCAACCATTAGAGATATCGCTTTAGATAGAAGGATTAATGTTGTAATCAGAATTTACCCTTCAAGTTAACTGGGTCCATGAAGTAACTTGATGAAACAACTTCCAGCTCTTGATAACCAGTCCATTCCTCCTTAGGTTTGAGTGTGATAGACTTTTAGACTGCTACAACTTCAATCAAAACCATGCACATATCTTCGTTATCGCCAAAATCGACCATCACTTTTGATTCCTTATCCCAAGGGTTCCAAACAACTGCATCAGGAAATCCAGTTTTCATGAAGTCTGGACGAAACCTAGTATAAAGCTTTGTTAACAACTGAGGAGGCCCCCATAATCTTAACAAGCTCATAAGTAGTCATGGCACGAGAGGGAAACTGTTCCTTCGGTAGAAGCGCCAATATCAAATTTCATTTTTTCCATAACATTTCCGCCTCTCCCAAGAAGACAACCAATTTGATTGTTCGAAACTAGTTAGCGAGGCAAGCAGTCATTTTTTTAACACCATCTTCATCAGATCCACGCCCTTCCTCAATAATTTTTGCAAACAAGCCGAATATGGTAATTAAAAGGGAACCGATTGATAAAAAATGAGTCATGGGGACATTGGACTGAGTAAGCCAGTGTCAAGCATTGAGTTAGGGTCGATCACTGGAGATATTGCATTGTAGTAGCCATGGTTCGTGTTTGATAAGTCATCGCATCCACAGGTTCTCGTATCCATCCGAGGGCTTCTGAAATTGAAATGAAAAGCGAGGCACGCTGTATGATTCTCTGAGATAATTTGCGCAATCTCTCTATCATTTCCATATCCATATCATAGGAGTCCTGTTATAAGTTTGTTGTGAGCGATCTGCTGTTGATTGAGTGCACGATTTTCTCTTGCTTATGCTGCCAATAGACGATCTGACGCAGAGAAAATCATTAGCGTCCTCCTCCCTGTATAATATCGAAGATGTAACCAAGTAACACTGGCATCTCTGATAAGTGCATTGGTCAGAAATCGATTGATGCGAACAGAAAGAGATCTACTTCCAGTAGGATTTTCAGTTACTCCCAGAGACTGCGACAACATGATGAGGTCTATTCTCATTTAAGTTTGAAAAACAAGGAAGTTTATTACTGAAGAAATGTTTTTCCTTCTAATAAAATTAATAAATTTCATGCTTTTCCTCTTTAAAAAAAATTACTTCCAACTTGACATATAACTTATAAGTATTAAAAAGGTAACCACAAGTGGCAACATGCGGGGCGACACAACTAGATATACCATATGCAAACACAGAATGCCTTACACTTCTCCTTTTTTTTTTTTACTTTTTTCTCATCATCCATTAACATAAATAATAGCTACAGGAACATATACTTATTGTTGATTTTGTGTTTGATGTTATCGTCCAGATTATATTTCTCATCCTTATATGTAGGCTTCTTCAGTGCGCTTCTCACACACAACGAAGAAGGCTTGTCCAACATGGCTTCTCCAAAGATCCTTTGAATGTAATCTTTCTTTCTTTATTTCAAAGAATCTCCAAGTTCAAGGCACGCTACAATGGAACCAAAGTGTTGTAGTCTATGGAATCAAAGTATGCATTCAAGAAAAGACTATATTAGGGAAAACACATCAAGACACAACAGTACTCAAAAAGTATTTGTGGGAAGGTTAACCAACTAATCCTTAGTTAGATGCATTTATCCCCTACATACATTTACTTACATTAGTACACATGTTCACATATTATCTTATGCTAATGTCTATGTATAATATATGATGACTATTACAAAAGCCTAAAAGGCCTCCCAACAACCTGCTAGTCCCAAAAACTCACCCTTGCCACATGTCTTAGCACCTAATGCTACTTCAATTGTCTCTTTTGTCCACTCTCCCCAAAAGAATAATAAAATGCTTCTTTTCAAATTTTTAGGTAACAAAGGAAATAAACCTATTGAGGTCCAGAGCACTAATTTATCTCAGTCCACTTCTACACAATCAAAAGTGCAAACAATGAAAATAGAGTATAGAGTATGAAGGTAGAAGAGAGAAGAGAGATTTATTTTAAGGATATGCACGCTGACCTTTTCAAGCTTTATGTTTATGACAATATTTATTTTTCTGGATATTTTAGACATAATTTTTAAGTATTATATGATATTTAATTTTGGAAACTTAAAATATCATATTTTTTTTAGATGAAAGGAGGCACAAGTGTTTTTTATGATGATTATGATTATGATGATGCATTTATCGACTTATAGTTTTTTTCATATATGTTGATTATTTTTTTATTATGAGAGTTATAAGGATACATTTGATATGCAATAAAGTTTATAAAGAGTCTAGTGGGGCCCCACATACTTTTAGTTAAAATGTTTAAAATATATTCATGACCTTTACCTTAAACCAATTTTGCTCTCTCACAAAATTAAAATTAAATTAAATTAAAAGGTAGTTGAACTTCCAAACTGCTTTGTGCCAAGATAAAAAAGGAGAGATGTCACTAATGGAAGAGGAGGAAATTTTGTGTGAATGTATGCCTAAGATTTGAAAGTGATTTTATCATTATTATTCATTTCCATTTTGACTTTCTAGAGAACTAAATTATCTTGTTGACAAGAGGGATATCTTGAAAGGTGGCAAAGAAAGATTGAGTGGCATTGATTCATGGTGTTCTTCAAGGTTATTTATTTCTTTTGTAATTTGTTTGCACTTTTTAGAAGTTCTGACATAATTTAGTGCTAATTAGTGTTAATTTTGTAGAGCTTGATGATGATATTTATGTGTCTTGAAGTGATCTAGATAATATCTTGTTAGACTTTCTCTTTATTTTGGCACTTAGTTGCCTTTGTATGACTCTTATTACATCTCTATTTTCTAAGGACATCTCTGGTCCTTATCCTCATAGGAATTTGTAAAGACAATTCGTTTTGTAATTTAGATTGGTAGAATACTTTGATTTCAGATGTATTATGTTGTTCAATTTATATTATTTTCAACATATGTTGAAGTTTTTTTATTAAGTTGATGTTATATTATTTCATTCGTTGATATAAATAATATAAAACATAAAAAAATTATATTTAAAAAACGATATCCCTAATCTCAAGGATTATGTTCTATATATTTGGTTGTAAAAGTAAGGGATATAAACCTAGGGTAACATTCCTGCATATCTTGCTTAGCCTATTGAGATTCAATATGTTTTTGTGAGAAGCATCAAAACTTCTCCATCAACAATAAATTCTAAAATGCTTCAATGATTGGAACAAACCAAATTCTTTCTTTTCCATAATCAAATACTTGAGTTCAAAATCCCTTCAATTTTTTCTCAGAAAGGATATTAGTTGTTCCATACCTTGACCAGTTTTTGTAGAAAAACTCTAGCAAGGGTGTCTTCTAATGAAAATGAAAATATTTGAAAGCCTTTAGGATAATCAAGACTCATCAAAATTGGTAGTGAGGCTATTGCTTCTTTTATCATTTGAAAATATTTCCAACAATCATCATTCCATGTAAACTTATAGTCTTTCTCCAACAATTTAGAGATTGGATTTGTGATCTCAACAAAGTTATGAATGAGCTTCCGAATGAAATTGATCTTTCTAGAGAATAACTGAACTTACTTCTTGTTTTATGGAAAAAGGAATTTCTTGATGGCCTCTACTCTTTTTGGATCAACTCTAATTTTGTCCTTTGATACAATGTGCTTGAATATCTTTCCTTCATCTACCACAAATATAGACTTCTTAGGATTTAAAGATATCTTATATTTCATACATCTCTTGAAAACCTGTTTGAGGTGCTTCACATCTGTTCCCCTATCCTTAAAAAATAGTGTTATGTCATCCTAATAATTTTCAATAATTTTGCTAATGATATATCTCTGAAGAAAAAATCCATTGTTCTCTAAAATGTCGATTTGGCATTCAACAGGTCAAATGGCATCCTTTTATACTCAAATGCTCCCCATGCTATTCTAAACGTTGTTTTATGATAGTCCTCCTCTTTAACTAGAATATGGTTATAACCTCATAAACCATCTAGCATGGATAGCAAACCAAATCTAGTAACCCTTTGTAACAAATATTCCATATTTGGAAGTGGGTAATTATGTTTCAGGGAAAGTTGATTTAGGTTTTTGAAATCCACACACAACCTGACTTCTACATTCTTTTTCCTCAGAACCACTAGATCATCTACTCAAGAGGAGTCCCAAGTAGGGGTTATGATCTAAGTAGTTAGCATTTTCTAAAGCTCTTTTTGAATTAAAGGAGCCAACTTTGGATTGATCTATCTTTGCTTTTTCCCGAAAGGTTTACATCATTTTTTTAGAGGAATGATATGTTGAATGATGTCATCTTTGTAAGATTTAATATCATTACATGTCCATTCAAAGAAATCCATGTATTCCCTACTTAACTTCTCTATTTATTTCCTTTCTTTTTTGCGAAGTGTTCTTTCTTATTTGGATGAATTTCAAGCTCTCCACTGATCCGATATTTATTTCAATTGCATCCTTTGGTTTCTTTTCAAATTAGAGAAATTTTGAGGTAAAAAATGGGTCTCAAAACAAAAAGTGTACTATTAAAATCAACTTTAAAAGAACCAATAGGATTCAAGATGACGATTTCAACAATAAGGGTAAACATGTTTGGAGGGAAAGGAAGAAAACTACTCTTTAAAAAAAAATTGTATTTTTGACTTATCTCCTTATAGGTTCACTCAAATTTCAAATGTATACACTCATTGGATGCACAATAAAATTCCGCATCCACTGAGTTCCTAAACTTGAAATTTTAGTAAACCTATTAGGAGATAAGTTGAAAATACATTTAAACAAGGTATTTTTATTTATTTCCTTTTGAAAATTCATAACTTATTATCCCTTATCTTAGTAACTTCAACCTCTTCATCAGATTCACATTACTAATTAATTTGATTTTCCATTCTTACATGTTATTCAAAAATATGATAACCTGAGTATCATCATTAAAAATATGCTAATGCTCATAGTTATCCTGAACAGAGGGTCTGGAAATGATTTCCATTCCGTAGTTACCAAACACCAAATCATCACAAGGAAGCAAAGTGGAGGCAACAACTGACAATGAGTCATCTTGCTTGTTCTACTCTCTTGGGACAACCTCAATTTAAAATTCCTCAAGCAACTCAATGGAGTCCATTACTACATGCCTATACCTATTTATCCTGATGTTCCTTCTAGAAAACTGACTTTTGATTTGCATCAAAATCAAATTTGAATCACCAATGGCCTTCAATATTTTGATCTCCATTTCTCTAGCAAGTTCGAAACCTAGGCATAAAGCCTCATACTCATCAATGTTGTTTGTATATTGAAATTCCAACTTGTATGAAAACTTCATACATCACCTTGAGGAGATGTGGATACAATAATAGCTCCTATCCCTATCCTAGACCGAGCTTCGTCAAAATACATCTTCCATGCTCTTTCACCTTTATCTTCGGATGCATTTTCAATGATAGGGGACAATGTATGAGCAAGCATATAATAGCTTCCCATGTCATCTTATTCACATATGAACTCATTCATCAGGTCCTTGGGATCTTCAACATGATACTTCATGGGTGGTTCCTTATACAAAGTCACATATGTACCTTCACATGTGGGTATAGTGGCACAAGTGATTAGGGGATCAAATTTTGCTCAAAAATTAAAAGTGCTCGGAATCGCTTCAAATCGAATGAGAGCATAGGCCTCGTCATTGTGAACCCAACACAACTCCTTTCGTCTCAAACAAACGTCGGGAGAAAGAGATATCGCGATCTGTTCGAATCGTCAAACAGGCAAAAAAAAAGGACGCTGACTGTGCAGTCCATACAGACTGATGTGGCAGGGCTGTACGATGATGTGGTAGAGACCGTACGACCGTACGCTGATGTGGCATGTGATTATGTGGCAATTTTTGATTGGCGGATGTGGTCGAATTAGGCTGTGACATGTGGCATCATTTTTGGTCAATGGTATGGTGCCACGTGGCCCAGCCATGGGCTACCACATGGCACCCCGTTTTTGGCTATTGGTTTGTTATTTAAAATTTTATGGGGTCCGTGGGGGTTGAACCCTGGACCTCCCCACCGTTGTAAAGCCTTAACAAAGTCCGCCTGACCAATACACCACCGATTGTTCCTTGTTATATGAGTGGGGTTAAATCAATTTGAATTCGTATTGTTTATTGTTTGGCGCGGGGGTCAGGCTAGGGCTTAGCCCCAGCCCGTGGTTATAGCATACATACCATACGACCATGTCATATGGCTCCAATACAATGCACGCGTGCGTTTTGGGTTTTACATTGTGGTTTAAAACGGTTGAAACGACCTGCCACATGTAACGACTCTATTTGCCTATGGGACGAAGCCCTTTTTAAAATGCGCGAGGTCATATGAGCCTCATGTGCCCGAGAGCTAGGCGGTTAGGGGCTGGTGCACCCATAACCGTCCTACAGTTCACACCATTTACACGATTGCGTTCGGTGCCAGGTTTTCACGCTTTAAATTGCGTGTGTGTTAGGTTGAATAAACAAGGGTGCAATTTGTAGATGCAGAGACAACAAGCTTGAAGGGGAGACTACTTGCAAATATTTCCAAGTTTACAAGTCTTCTTCATTTTTAGATTAGCAAGAGAGATACATTTGTATACTACCACTAAGTTTCACAACCCATTATCTAGATAGGAGGATACCCCATGGATTAAGGACATCTATGACAAGCATGTCCATGAGCAACGAGATATCATGATATGCAACAAGCTTGACTTGAAGATCCTTGATCATCCCACACAACTTGATCTCTCTAGAGTCCATGTCACACACATTTCTATATGGATGGGTAATTTTTAATCCCAATTGGTTCATCACTTTTAGAGTCATCACACTCATTTATGCCCTTGAATCCAACATATAATTGTGAAGCAGAATATCATTTATAACCAAAGTTATGTAAAAGGGATCATGACCACCATGACCACCATTTCTTCTACCATGATTCATTTCCTGAAAATGAAAAGACAATGTTCATTCAAATCATCTTCATTGAAAAATATCTTTAGATTTTCTTTCTGAGAAGGGATTTCAGCTAACTCAAGAAGAGGAACTGGAACAATTATCTCCAATAAATCACTTACGAAGTCAATTTTCAAATAAAAATAAAAACTTAAAGTCTTTAGTATCCTTGTTTGACTAGATAGGCTAAATATCACTTAACAACTTCAAAAAGACTTGTTTGCCAATTCACGGTTTCTGAACACTAGTAGGATTTGTTCTTTGGAAGGTGTTTAGACTTCTTTACCGTACCATATTTTTGATCTCCCCTTGAGAAGGCATTGGACCATACATACTTGTAAGCTTATCAACCTCTATACTTTTTCTCTTGATTTGTTTCATTTGATCACTTTTCATGGGAAAATATTTTCCTTGAACATTGCAAGTGAAATCCTCATCATTAACATAATTCATATTATCTAAAGCATCTGATCCATAATTACCTAATTCCCCATAAAATTCAACTATTAGACACAAAATTTCATCATGCAAATATTATCATTTCCTACACCATTGATAGTGCTCTTCATTGACCATATTAGGATGATTTAAAGCTATTGGAAGCCTTTGATCTTGAGGTTGTTTATTTCTATCCCACCTAGTATTCCTTCTTTGAAATTGGTTCTAAATAATTCTTTATAAGAGAAGGAACTTATTGTTTGTTACTATCTGCTACTGGTTGAGATATTTAGTGAGTTCCCTTAATGTTTTCATCAAGTTCATCATGGGTTTAGGAGCTGGCCCTAGCTGAGTTGAAATTTCTTGGATAAGATTTAGACATAGATGTTGATGCCCTAGAAGAACCAAATAGATACACTTTATCCGAGGCAATGAATTTTTCTTCAAGTTGACGAGTTGTATCTTGGGATGCTTTGAGGGTACTGAGGGATTTATCTCTTAAGTAAAAACCATAAGGCCCTTCAAAATCATTAGAATAATACAACATGATTGATTTGTTCTTTGCTTTTATAACTTGAGGAATCTTATCCAAAAGTTTTTGAAATATCAGATTGAATTCCCTTATAGTCTCATTTTTCTTCTTTTTTTATCTCATGGAGTTCATTTATTAGGATTCAACCATGATTTTTTGCATTCCATTGTTCCATGAGAGCATCTTTGAAGCTATCCCAAGTTTTGATGCTACTATCATTGAGGTTCCAAAACCACATCTTAGCATCTTCAATTAATGAAAGGGAAAAGAGTTTCATGACCCCATTCTCATGATCATCCTCTATCTCATGCTCTTCCAAAACATCCTAGAATTTCTCAACAAATTCTTTAGTTGAAATCACATTGTTTCCTGAAAATTTTGGAAGCCATTTATTGTACTTTTATGGCCTATCATGGAGGGTTCCTTGGATAGATGATATATTCAATTCATTATACAAATTACTCTTCCATGAAGCCATACCCACTCTAGAGATTCATTGGTTTGAAGAGTCAAGGAAAAGGAATTTGATGTCCTTAAGGATTTCAAGGATTTTCTCAAGTGAAGACTAAAAGCCTTCTCGATTCTTCTTCTATAGACTCTTTCTAAATAAAAAAATCTAGGGAAGTGTTTTTGAGATGAACTCCTTGCGGAGCATGTCCTAGATGTGCTTTATTATTTTCAAGCCATCAACTGATTTCTTACAATACATCCTTTATAGTTGACTCATAAGCAAAATTGAAGCACAATCTTATTGATCTAGGAAATGGAATTTGTCCCCGAAAAAAATGCCAAAATGTTACTGTTTAGATCCACACAAAAGGTGCCAAAGTCCTAATTCACGAGGAAATGGCCCAAAGGAAACTTGGAGGGGTCACCCATTGTCACCTCAATGACTTAATAACACACTTTAGTTTGGGCTAAATTTCCAACACAAGAGGGGAATCCCTACACAACCAAGTCTTTGATGGATGAAGAGAGATATATGGGTTTTGAATGACTTAGTGTCTATTTGGTTTGTTGTTGATATTGAAAGGTTGATTCATGATATGAGGTGAAATATATTAAACCTATGATATATGTGAATGATATATTTCTTTAGGTTCAATCTAAATATGGAAATTGTTATAAATTTATGATGTAAATTTCTAGATTTAATATTCTTCATAATTATCCAATGAAAACTACTCAAATGAGCATATTATTTAAGTTTATGAGTAATTCTAATATTTCAAACGAATAACCATGAAATACATATTTTTGGGGCTGCCAAAAGGAGTCTTTTGGGTACAATAAAGAGATCTAAGATTATTAGTTTTCTTATATAATTTTTTCAGATCTCACATAGCCAACAAATAACAAGTTTGTGTGTTAAGATCCAAATATAAAAATAACATAAAAAAACCTCCGAATAAGTACTCAACGCCTTGACAAAGAGATAATTTCAGATAATAAGCCTCTTCGAGGGGGAAACCTCCTTATACATCACATAAATTTACAAATACAAGATGATTCCAAATGCAAAGGTCTCCTTGGTATATATATGAGACTAGGAGGTACAATTACAACTAATGGACCCAAGACGCCATAAATAAAATAACATTACTAATGTAATATGCCCCAATTAAGGGGTAATGTGCCACTATTTAGGGCTTAACATGCCCATCCCCTCCAGATAAGTGTTGTCCGCAATGCTTGAGTAATTATGGATGCTTCTGTATAAAAGCCTCATCTTCCCAAGTGGAATCTTCAGTAGGTAGTTTCCTCCACTTAATGAGATACTCTGAAATGCATCTATTCCTCAACTGACAAATTCTTGTGTCAGTGATAGATTCAAGCTCCAATATGATTTTTCCTTCCTTGTCAAGTTCTGACAATATATTTTGAACCGAGATCTTGTCACCTATAACCTTATTTAAGCATGAAACGTAGAAAACTGTGTGTACTCATGAAGATGCAGGAAACTCCAATTTGTATGCCATAGTACCAAATTTTTGCAACACCTTATAAGGGCCATAGTACTTTGGTGATAATTTATTATCCTTATTATATTGCTTGAGGGACATATGTTTGTATGGTTGTAGTCTTAAAAATACCCAATCCCCTACTTCGAAACTTCTTTCACTACGAT
>CBVK0100357922.1:0-12644 GCA_900067695.1 Picea abies | reverse complement strand
CGATCTGCTGAGGAGCAAAATGCTTAAGTAAGATCATTTGATATATTTTCCTCAACATTTATTTTGGCGACCATACTCGAGAGATCTTCGATATCTCTCTGGTTAAATTTTATACTCAATTTTTATCGATACATCTTTATTTTCTATTAGTGATTCTTGACTGTTTTATTTCTTAATGACTATGCTTGTTGCAAGACAACCCAATATCGAGCCCGGTCTTCAAGGCCAGACCAACATTGCTTCGAGCCTGTTTAACACCATTCTAGACACTGCCAATACCCGTGCTGAACATAACCATTCTTGGGCAACAGTTGAACGAGATATTAGTGCTCAAGAAAAATTGGAGGCTAGATGTAGACAGCCTAGAAATCAACATTAACCCTTTGTTTCTTCAAGTTTCAGCCTTTCTTTCATGTCCTTAGACTGTCATGCTTCTAGAAGAAGAAGAGGCTTGTCATTTAAAATCAAACCTATTGCTGAAATAGGAAGAAGAAACATTGTGTTATCTTCCCAACAAAGTGGTCTAAGGAGAACTTTATCTGATTCATCCAGCTCGTCTTTCTTTCCATCATCTATCATCCACAAGATGGCATCTAGTGTTGGCTCTGGTGGCAATGGAAGTGCTCCATCTTCCCAATCTTCATCGTCATCAGTGATTGGTAGCTTACATAGACACCATATCCTTGTGCAATTCACCACAAACCCCACCAAAGTCAATAAAAAGTATGGTCTTTTTCAGTTCGAAGAAGACACCACAACCACACCATGGCATGTATCCTCTCCTCTTAACCTAGCACCTGCTACTTGTCCACTTTCAAATTTTAAGGAGCATTTGCCTAAGTTTTCAGGAAATAACACTGCTAATACAAACGGACACCTGGTGGCATTTTCTAATTCTTGTCATAATATAGGGGCCAACGATAACGACACGTGCATGTGCCTATTCATCAATTCCTTGGAAGTAAAGGTTGTGGCCGACTTCTTTGACCTTCCTCTTAAGATTTTGTCTACTTGGGAGGATTTGATTTATTGGTTCTACTCCACTTATGGGCAATCCAAAATCCCTGCCGAGAAGTTAAGGGAATACAATAACGTCACTTATAAATATGGTGAGACCATCAAGTCTTTCAACTTGCGTTTCAACAAGTTATACAATCAAATCCCTGAACTTATCTGCCCCTAGAACCAAGCCGCTTTCATCCATTACTACTATGCATTGCCTTCTCCCTACCGTCATAGGTTTGAGGAAAAATCCATTGATAATCTTGATTCCTCTCTACATACATGTTCATAGTATGAAGACCAGATCAAAAGAACTGGTCTTCCCCAGAGAGAATCAGTTAGACAGACATACATGTCCACTCTCTTGCAGTTAGTACAAGATATGAACAATCGTATGATAGCATTTGAGCGGAAGGGTATTGTCTCCCCTCTCACCCTTGGAGATTCATCCTCTTTTGCACCTCGCTTTAGAAATATGGTTGAAAACAATTTTCAACCTAAGGATATCCTCCTCGGAGTTGGTGTAATGTTTGTGAGGAACACCATGAAGAAACCACATGTGAAGTAAAGAAGAGTGCCAGAGATAAGATCTTTGGTAAAAGACCAGAAGCTACTATCGTTTTCCTAGATTTTGCGGAACCAAAAGATGTCATGGTTATCAATACTAAGAACAAAGCCTATGCTCCCAAAGGAAAATTTGATCCTCCTCGCAGTTCTTCTAGCCCGAGCTCATACTCAACCACTGCTGCACTCTAGGTTCCTAAGGTCCCTGACAGTCAAGAAATAACTTCCCCTCTCCCCTCTTCCAGATAAAATATCTTGAATCAATTGGCCAACATCAAAGCAGATGCAACCCTCCTAGACATGGTTGTTGTCCCTGAACAACAGATGAATTTGAAACAATTCATGGGAGGAAAAGATTATGTTGTGGCCAACCTTTCCGAAGAGGTAAATGAAAAGGATTCTTCTATAAATAAACTAGGTGTACACAACTTTAGATACCCTATAAAAATATCCCTTTTTATATTTCTGTAAATATCATGGATAAGATTTCCCATTGTTGCCTCATTGATGGTGGTTCGGGCCCAAGTGTGATGTTGAAGATTATTATGGAAGATCTAGGCTTGTCTTGTACAAATGAAAATTCCAAAAGCACGCTCTCCTATAATAGTCTACAAAAAAAATCATAGGCGAGATTAAGGACGTAACCTTGGTTTTATACGCTCATCTTGAGATAAGGACAGCCCTCAGCATTCAGGTGATTGATATACGTGTAAGAAATTACTCAATTATCTTGGGGAGATATTGGCAAGCCCTAGAAGGAGGATACCTCTCACTCAATGGGACACATTTATCCATTCCTCGGAATGGTAAGAATATTATAGTCCTTAGAGAGGGAAGGATTTCACCCTACATAGAGAATGTTCCACAATCTAATGCAAACTATATCGAAGAGGACCTAGGAGTGTATTCCATCTTTCCTGAAGAGGATAATACTCTTTTGGAACAAATCAATTTAGATGATGATATGTGGCATATACACTTTAATGGTTCATGCTCTAGTGAAGGTAATGGGGCTGGCATTATTTTGGTTTCTCTTGCAGGGAAAATTCATAATCTTTCTTACAGGTTAGAGTTCGCCTATTCAAACAATGTCACTTAATTAAAAGATTTGTTATTAGGCATTGAGAACGCCCTTAATCTTGGTTGTGGCCACCTTTCAGTTTTCAAAAATTCTGATCTTGTTGTGAACCTGATACGTAGGATATGCTCCCCTAGAAGCAAGTTGATGGAATGATACTCCCAAACTATTTGGGCACTTGTCTCGAACCTTTTATCTTTCAACATCACTCATGTTAAGAGGAATTTCAATTCAATGGTTTATCGGTTAGCTGTCTTTGCAGCCTCTCCTAATCAACAACTTTTTTCTCACAGGCCTGATTGTGCTTTTCAATCTCTATATCGTCCATGTATTCCTGACAATGTAGGATCTTGGAAGGTCCTCCCTAATGATGAGATCATTTGTGCTGTCATTCAAGATGAACCTTCTAAGCCTGAGGAAATTATATCCATAGAAAATCATAAGATTCATGAGGGTTTGATTCCTCTTGAGAGTTCAGTTTTGTCGAGTGATGTAAGAAATAAAGAAAAATAGAAAGAAGAGACGTTACAAAAGAAGGTGGTTGAAACCATATCCATGAACATTAGGACACATGGATCTTCGACTAACGTTAAAATAAATGTCCAGTGTTCTGATAAAGAAGAGATGAGGTTTGTCGAGTTATTGGGTGGATTTCAAAATGTTTTTTCTTGGTTTAATGAGGATATTTTTGGTTTCGATGCAGGTCTTATTCAGCATACTATGAAACCAGCTAGGAAGAAGAAAGGACTTGTTTACTATGGACTAAAGGAAACCTTTCGAAGGGAGCTGAGATATTTCTTAAGGGTTGGAATGTTTTTTTAGTTCTCTCTGAATGGGTTTCCAATTGGGAACCTGCCTCAAGGACCACTGATAATATTAGAACCTGTATGAGTCTTCAAAATTTCAGGCAAGCGATTATGAGAAATCCCTTTCCTCCCCTCAATATGGAAATTTTTCTACAACATGTTGTAGAGTCACAGTTAGGACCCTTACTTGACAGTTTGTTTGGTTGCAAGAAAATCAAGGTAAAAGGGGCATATGCTCACAAAACCACTCTTATCACTTATTGGAGTACTATGTCTTACCAATGTCGACTTTTTATCTTACTTGATACTGGTGATGTTTTTAAAATACCTATACACAAAACTTTCGATGAATTGGTCAGTATCCATGCTTATCTTGATGATTTAATCATGTGCGTCAAGGGGCTGATAATCACATCGAAATTTCAAGTGTTGGGTCCCCTCCAAACTACTTTTTTCTTGGACATTAGTTCATACATTTTAAGGGATATACAGAGGCAATTGTTTTCCTACAACACTAATAGTCCTCACTTGAAGTATTGTGAGGGGCCAGCCTGAAAAGTTCTAATGCTGATTGGATTTTTTGTATACTAGTAGCCTAGCTCTGCTTTCAATTTTGTGATTCTTTTCTATGCTTTATAGTACTTTGATTTATGCCTTCTGAGTTAATTTTTTCTTCTTGTTGCATTTCATTTTTGTCTTTATTGCTATTTTTTTAGTTTCTGCAACTTTACTTCCGTCATGATTTTATTTCCTATTATCTTTAGTTAAATTGGTCAAATAGGATGTTGGATCAATTATGCCATAGTGACACTCCTGCAAAGCATTGTTAGCCAGTAACAATCAAGCTTACACAACTGTTATGATGTCTCCTCTGAAGGGACCTTGAAATTGTTATATATTTCCATTGTTGTCTTATAAGGAATTGGTTATCTCTCGCCTCTTCTTGCCATTTCTTCATCCATTGAGGTTTTAAGAGTAAGTCTAAAAGTTTTCCTCCTTGAAAGTTAGAGAGTAGATTTCGGTCGAATGATTATGCATATAGTGGTAAAAACCCCTCAAACTAAACACTTTTCATGAATTATTCCCAAATTCCCGGTCATCTTTCCATTAAATCCACCCATCTCCCCCTATTACATAATCTTCCGGTTATATCTTCTTGACCTGTTGTTTTTGGTCCATGAAACCATGAGTTCTGAGTTCTAAATCTGTTGAAAACAAATTTCCTCGTGGAGTTGCCAGTTTGTTGATGATTAAAAATGTCAACGAAGTTTCGCCCGCAAAGTGTTGCTAAAGCCTATTACTATAAAAGTTAAATAATACTAGTAGGTGGGACCCCCTTGTAGATTGTAGTTAAATAAGCCTATTTTTTTTTTGGTTTAATAATAAAAAAATAACTATCTATCATTTGTTTGATTTTGTAAAAACCCAAAATTAATATTTTTCTCCTCGCAATCAACTTAAAGATTCTAGAATTTTAAGATCATATTTGAACGCAAAATATAAACAATGTTTTTTTAGAACTTATAGTTAGTTTAAACTCATTTTAATTTTATTGTTCTAGATTTTGTTTTATTCACAATTTTTAGGTTATTAATTTAGGTTTCTTTTTGTTTCACAGGTTTCTATTATCAAATATTTGGTACGGATTTGATCATGGCTTGATTTTATTATCTAAATACGTTCAAGATGATTGATCCAAAAATAATATTGGATTGCTGCAAATAAATTTATGAGCAACAACATATAAAATTTGGAAATGCATCAAGAACAGACAAACGATTTTCCAGGACTAATTTCAGCCAAACCACGAGGAATATGAAGAAACAGTTGAAAACCCATCTCCAAAATGGACCCATTTAGCTTACGAATGGGAGTTTTCCCAAAATAATGCACGATTTGAGAGATATTTGTGTCTCTTTACGAGGCAAATTTCAGGTGGCGAAAATTATTAGTGATGCCTAGACTGTTCATTCATGGTATAAATATATGAGAAGTTCAGAGCCAAAGAGATGCAGGAAATTGAGAGGATGATTTTTATCCTTTCTCTTTTGTATATTATTTTTTTTGTAAATTTTTTTCTTTTCAAATGGAGTAACAGATGGTTGGAATCTTTGGGAGAATGGACAAGTATTTTCAAAGAAGAATATGAAATTTCAGGTTGCTTAATGGCTTTTGTCCTGTGAGTAAAATGGTTTTATTTTCATTATAATATCCTCATATTCTTTGAATAATTGATTATGCATTGATTTAAATTAACTTTAGTCTATTTTATTAATACATGGTTAATTGCTATCATTTATATATTATTTTTTTCAATCTTTAAGAGTCTATTATCCCATAAGTTCTTCCTCGACCATATGATGAACATATTTTGTTGAAAATATATGAGAAAACAATTTACTCTTTGGCTTTTGTCCTGTGTAGACTTTGCAATGTTTTTTCATTGTCTTCTCATGTAATTTCTTGATGTGAAATGTTATCTGTGTCGAATTAGCTTTAGTCAATTCTGCACATAATATTTTATATCATGCTTTTCTTTATGTTGTTCATTATCTTTTGGTTTAGTTTATATCTGTGATTGATAATCTATTCAAATATTTTGAGTTTACATCTGATGCTAGATAGATGGTAACACCATTCTTGAGAATTGAAATTTCTTTCATTTTTAGTTATTGGACATTTCAAGATCACAAGATATATAATTATTTGTCTTTCTGTCGTTATAAACTTGCTCCAGAATATGAAACACTTCCTTGAATTTCTTTAGGAAGTATTATGCTTGATTTTGTCATAGGTTAAGAGGAGCTCATAAAAATACAGAGAGATGAATTTAGCTTAGTATTGTTGATCAGTGAGAGGTTAGTAGGTGCATTGCTTTCTTTTATTCAGATTTGTTTATATATGAATGAGACGATGATTGCATTAATTATCTTTGACTGTTTCTCTGTCATTGTTTCAATTGTATTTGCTTAGTATTTATTAGTTTAAAATCTTTAAACATTAAAAAAAAAAAAGACTTATCTTCTTACTTTATCTTATTTTGAAACATTATTATGAACATTCATTTTCGCAAGATTTCAAGTAAACCTTGTAAACTGTGTATAGATTGTTAATAATCATTTGTATATTCAAGCTTCTTTTTAATAAACATTAGTAAGTAATATATCATTTGTTAGAATCATAGCTTTAGATAAGTTTATTTCTTTTACTGTTCATAGGACTTTAGTTGGCTAATGGAGCCATTAAACCCGACGGGTCAGATCATACCAAACGGATTGGGTTAATTAGACAACCCCGATCCGGATCTAACCTTCCAGTTGACGGTGTGTCATTTACGCCAGTCAACAAATGGCGCTAGAAGGAGGGTTGAGGTAAATTTAATGATTAAATGTTTTACCCCTCATCCTGTCATAATTCCAGATTTATAAATTCTTCTTTTGTGTCATCTTGAAGTGCACTAGAAGGCAGGCGAGAATGACAAGTTGGCCTTGCGGGAGTCTTTACTTCAAATGTTTTTAATTCCCCATGGCT
Organism: Picea abies; assembly: GCA_900067695.1. Lineage (NCBI taxonomy): Eukaryota > Viridiplantae > Streptophyta > Pinopsida > Pinales > Pinaceae > Picea > Picea abies. The sequence continues at coordinate 5,663 of CBVK0100357922.1, read as the reverse complement.
CCCCAAATCACTGTGTTGGAATATGTTTTCCACTTCTCATTACCTGATATTCCTAATGAGACAGTCTCTCGCTTGTCCAAACTCACCTTTAATGGTGGGGGGAATGTGTCTACAAAAGACCATCTTAACAAATTTTGGTGTAAATGTATCAATCATGATATTTCTGATTTAAAGGTTTTATGCAGATTGTTCGCTTTTACTTTCAGGGTTCGGATTAAACATTGGTTTGAGTCTTTTCTAGCATATCACGTTATTGATTGGTTTCAATTTGTAGACGAATTTTTAGATGCTTTTGAAAACTACGATTACAATCAATTATGTGAAGAATTTCATACTTTACTTATCATTGACAATTCATCTCCAGAAGGTTTTTCAACAAAAATACATTATGTTCTCTGTAAATTTAAAATTTAATCTTGATGACATGTCATTTGTACTAAATCTCCTATATGATGCTTGCATCCCTTTCATCCATTCATATTCAATCACGAATGATGAATTGGTTACAAATCCTATCACTCAATTGCGAGAATAATTTTGTTCGCATGATGAGAGGAATCCATCTGAAAATTTTGAACAAGCAAGGGAGGTAGAACCTATTGAAAGGGTTCTTACAGAAAATCAATTTGGTTTTTCCTCTGAATCATTGTATACTCAACCCTCAGCTATCGTGGAAGAATATTTGATGTTGGGTCAAGGTGAATGTTCATATTATTCTAACTCTTGCTCTAATCGGTACATAAACTCAGTTATTGAAGAACACTTAGGTGATGAAAACGATCTTAATCATTCTAATATTCCAATGAAACTGATTAGAGATGTAGATCTGCAATTTGAAGAAGAAACCGTAAACCTTCATCCACAATTCATACCTTATCCACATGAAATATTAGATGTTTGTCATGAAAGTTTCGAATTGTCTATCATACATAAGGTAAATTTAGATGATCATATTATGTTGAAGGATTTATCACCAAAACAGAGTGAAAGTCTTAAGGAAAGTGAAGAGGAATGTCTTGAGAATACCATTGTTAAATATCATAACTCAAGAGATTCTTTTCATGTGCTAATTTATGATTCCTTTTACTCTTTATATCCCGATCTCTTCTTAGATTCTGGTGGACTTGATACTTTACCCACAATATCTTACTCTTTTCCATCACAATCAAATCTTTTCTATATGTAAACATTTGGTGAAATTAATTCCAAACGTAACATTTATGAAGTCGGATTTGATGCTCTTTCACTTTCATCACTCGCATGGAAAAAAGACATGTTGCAAGATGATTTTACACAATTTATTTTTGAAAAAGACAATGCACTCATTCTTATGGAGATTGAATATTCTACATTGCATGTTCCTTTTTTGATTAGTTCGAATTTTAATATTTATGCTTCACATTTTGAAATAATCACTCTCATCAAAGGAAGCATTCAAAATCATACCTAAAGAATCTTCATAATAAAGATAAAGTTTTGTTTTCTTTGTTTCTACCTAAATATATAGAAAGTAAGCATGACATGATTTTTTTAGATCCTCCATGTGAAGAAATGGATGAACACTTGGAGAATTGTCAAGAGGATGGGGCACTTCGGCCTTGGTTGATGGTTATGTCAGGTCCCCATAATATTGACAAGTTTTCCAAACTTACCTACACTCTTCCATGCCATTATGACCCATATCACGACAAGATTGCAAAATGGTTGGACGATTCATACATCAAGAAGTTTCAAAAAAATGGTAAGGTCGTTCTTGTTTTGTTTTTAAAAGAATATATACAAGGTAAGCATAACATATTTCTTTTGTAAATGCAAATACTACATTCTTTTATTTTGATTTTCAATTTTCTATGCCTTGCAGGATTGAAGATGTTTTTGTGGTTGCACTGGAAATATGATTTTACTTAGCGTTTTGATCTATTTAGTAGTTTAGAGTAGGTTTAGGAGTATGTTTCCTTTAGTTTTATTTCTCAGTGTTTCTCTTTGTAATAATGCAGTTATGAACACAAGTGGGTACACCAAGAGAACCATAATATGATTGTTGTCAGAGAAGTACACTTTCAATCTTTTTCTCTCTGCTTTTCGTTGAATATTTCTTTTCAAAATGGCAGTATCATCATGAAAAAATTAAATGGAAAGTAAAGAGATAAGTAAATTTGAACTATCAATTCAACCCTGACCCAAGGTGCCACGAGTAGGACTGCACTCATACTAGCAAGGATTTTTCTATATTCTTTTAGTCTCTTTTATTTTTAATAATAATGCGTGGTCAAAGTAACATATCATGCATCACTATCTTAAGAAAAGAACTTGCTCACACATGATATTTTATACGATTTAGTTCTTCCTTTATTTTACAGTGAGATGCTAGTGGATCCAAAAGCTCAAGTTTATCTCTGGCCAAAATCGTTTCCTGAAAAGTTTTCTTTTGTTGTTTTGATTTTGTATACTTCTGATTTTGAATCCCATTGATAAAATTTGATTTTGTTTGTTGTGTGTTTTTTGTTTTCTTTGATTGTTTTGAATGAGTTTTCTTCTTGTCTGTCTTTTTAAATCAATATATTTCTGATCAAAGAACAATTGTCGAAGGAAGCATTCATTTTAAGACTTGTGTTTTTCAAGCAATTTGAAATAATTCAAAAATGTCCTGATATTAAGATATAGCTCAGACAATTGATTTTTAAGTCAATTGTCACTTTCGTTTTGTCCTCAAATTTTCTTTGCCAGAGTATTACACCAGAGATTTGGTTTAAATCTTTGAGAATTATGATGATCTTTAAACTTTTTACACCATCCATATTCTTAAGGAATCACTTTTAAGTGCTTCCCCATTCTCTAGATGATTTCTTAAATGAAATCTAAAATATCTAAACCATGATAAAAAAACTTCTAGTTTCGAAAGAAAATAAATAAACTATTCACCTGTATTGCAATTAACCTCTGGTGTCACCCCGATCTCTTTGTCATTAATAAATCTGTAATTGTATTATTATTTAAAAGTGGCATAAGAGGGTTTGAAGCACTTAAGTGTGGGAAGTGTGTGTAAACCGGTCGGGGTACTGAACAGGCTCGTTGGTAGTGGGTCAATGCACACATGATACCAAGACAACTTCGTCAGAGCACTGAACAGGCCTGCTGGCAATGAAGGAATGTCGGTTCGAGAGGTAGCAGGTATATAATTTTAAATTAACTTTTATGGAAGTATACATCATGTGTATACAACTATTGGATGGGATTAAAACATTTGAGTGGGTTAAATGGCATCCCTGTCGAGGCTATGGATGCCCGCTGGTAGCAGTGGCTCTGTCAACGGTATTGAAGTTATTTTATAAACATCATGACTCTTTGATTAAGACATTATCTCAGGCTATAATCCCTTGCAAAAACAAATTCTATTGTCTGGTTATAACATTGAGCTGATCCTAATACTATATGGTCTCAGAGTGAAATTATTTCAGGGAGCTTAAATCCTTTTTCAAGGCTTATTCTTTTCTTCCCGAGATGAAATCTTACCAGATCAGAGATAACTACTTCACCCAATAAGTCGCCATTTGTTGGCCCCAACAACTCCCCCTAAATTTTTACAAAATTTAAAGGGCCCCCATTAGAATCTTGATAATTATAATGAGCTACATAATCAACTTTTTCAAATAGTTCCATACCTTGGCTTGCTTTGAGACAAACTTAAGACATTCACTATAGCATGAGACATTCATTACAAAAGTTTATGTCAAAATTTAGAAACGAGCATAGAAATCTCAATTTAAGCAAAACATTAATTTTTATCAATTGTTTACTTTCGTTTAAATTATGATTATGCGTTCATTATTTTTCTCATTAGCAAGTTTGACTATTTTGAATAATGGGTTCAATACTTCATCAAATAATATCTTGGTTGGTTTCTCATTTTCACAAAATCATTTGGTGGGATTAATTAATTAAATTATTTTTTTCATTTTGCATCTCATTTCAAAATAAAAATAATAATAATAAAAGAAGAATTATCTATTATTTGTTTGATTTTGTGAAAACCCAAAATTAATATTTTTCTCCTCTTCATCAACTTGAAGATTCTAGAATTTTAAGATCATATTTGAACACAAAATATAAAAACAATGTTTGTTTAGAACTTATAGTTAGTTTAAATTCATTTTAATTTTATTGTTCTATATTTTTTTTTATTCACAATTTTTAGGTTATTAATTTAGGTTTCTTTTTGTTTCACGGGTTTCTATTATCAATTATTTGGTACCGATCTGATCATGGATTAATTTTATTATCTAAATACGTTCAAGATGATTGATCCAAAAATAATATTGGATTGTTGCAAATAAATTTATGAGCAACAACAGATAAAATTTGGAAATGCATCAAGAACAGAAAGGCGATTTTCCGGAACTGATTTCAACCAAACCGTGAGGAATGTAAAGAAACAGTTGAAAACCCATCTCCAAAATGGAGCCATTTAGCTTATTGGTGGGAATTGTCCCAAACTAATGCACAATTTGAGAGATATTTGTGTCTCTTTACGAGACAAATTTCAGGTGGTGGAAATTATTAGTGACGCCCAGACTATTCATTCATGGTATAAATATATGAGAAAGTTCAGAGCCAAAGATGCAGAAAATTGAGAGGAAACTTTTTATACTTTCTCTTTTGTATATTATTTATTTTGTAAACTTTTTTCTTTTCAAATGGAATAACAGATGGTTGGAATCTTTGGAAGAATGGACAAGTAATTTCAAAGAAGAATATGAAATTCCAGGTTTCTTAATAGCTTTTGTCCTGTGAGTAAAATGGTTTTGTTTTCTTTATAATATCCTCATATTCTTTGAATAATTGATTATGCATTGATTTAAATTAGCTTTAGTCTATTTTATCAATACATGGTTAATTGCTATCATTTATATATTTATTTTTTCAATCTTTAAGAGTCTATTATTCCATAAGTTCTTCCTCGACCATATGATGAACATATTTTGTTGAAACTATATGAGAAAATAGTTTACTCTTTGGCTTTCATCCTGTGTAGACTTTGCAGTGTTTTTTCATTGTCTTCTCATGTAATTTCTTGATATGAAATGTTATCTGTGTCGAATTAGCTTTAGTCAATTCTGCACATAATATTTTATATCATGTTTTTATTTATGTTGTTCATTATATTATGGTTTAGTTTATATCTGCGAGTGATCATCTATTCAAGTATTTTGAGTTTACATATGATGTTAGATAGATGGTAACACCATTCATGAGAATTGGAATTACTTTCATTTTCAGTTATTAGACATTTCAAGGTCACAAGATGTATAATTATTTGTCTTTCTGTCGTTATAAACTCGCTCCAGAATATGAAATACTTCTTTGAATTTCTTTAGGAAGTATTATGCTTAGTTTTGTCATAGGTTTACACTTGACACAGGTTAAGAGGAGCTCATACAAATATAGAGAGATGAATTTATCTTAGTACTGTTGATCAGTGAGAGGTTAGTAGGTGCATTGCTTTCTTTTATTCAGATTTGTTTATATATGAATGAGATAATGATTGCATTAATTAGCTTTGATAGTTTCTCTGTCATTGTTTCAATTGTATATGCTTAGTATTTATTAGTTTAAAATGTTTAAACATTAAAAAAAAACAAAAATATTTATGTTCTTACTTTATC
>CBVK0100357921.1:0-12645 GCA_900067695.1 Picea abies | reverse complement strand
CATAGATCAATGGAGATTAACTCAAGAAGTATTCATGTGGCCTCATCCTTGTGGTTCACCCATCTGGTCTTCTCAAGCGCTGATGTAGGTTATGTTTCTATCGCCACCGTCAAATTATATAGTCCTTTTATTTTGAGTTGGAATGCGGCCTTTCGCTTCCATTAAAAATAGTTGTATGGTGTGATTATTATCATCATAATTTATTGAATAAGTTTCTTTGCCTCCATCCTTGCTATAGATATTGAAAATATCCTGAAAACCCATATCATGGATTCTGAGATATGACTGACAGTACTATGACAGCTATAGATATGATAAAACCATTATATATCCTAAAATATTATGTGGGTTTTGGCAATTTTCGGTGAGCATGAACATCCCTATGTTTTACGTCTCTGGTAAAAATTTCAGCCCGACCCAGATTGTGGATTTCAAGATATCGCAATTTTACTGAAGAAACCCAATTTTTGGAGGGTTGTTGAATTGTCGCACCCTTAGTGAAGGACACAGTGCACCATTACTAAATCGTCACACCCTTAGTGAAGGACACAGTGCAACGATTGTGAAAAAATGAATCATCGCACCCCAGATGAATAACACAGTGCGTCGACATCGCATCTTGGGTGTGTATAAGCTACGACGATTCTTGGAAAAAGAAAATTTCTTAAGTCTGAGAGCTATCGTCGCACCCTTCGACAGGGATAGGCTGCTATGATTCCAATCGTCACACCTTTTGAAAGCGATAGGATGCGACAATGTCAGAAACGTGGTTTTCTCAAAGACTCTTTCGCTCTTCTTTGGCTTGTCTAAGTTTCTCCAAGCATCTCGACTCAGATACCATGTCATTGTTTCATGGAAACCATCACAAGAGACCTAGCTAAAGAATACACAAACAAAGCTTATCAAAAAAAGGAAGAGAGATACACAATTAAGAATGAGAATCAATGTATATTATGATCATATCAATGAGTGAGTGATCTTCACTCATATTGGTAATGACATCCTATAATTAGGAATGCATGCATAATAGTGATGGTCTAAGATTAGAAAGTCTAAAATAGAACTAGTCAATTAACTCCCATTGAACTAGTGTAATTAACTCCCATTGAACTAGTGTGCCGAAAATAGAAATTTCTCCAACAATTTCGGCTCATGATGAGACCTCATATCGTTCAACTAACATTTTAAGCATTCTTTATTATATTGTGGGTCCCCTTTACTCAAACATAAGTGTTTCACTGCTTACTTGGGTGATCCCTGAGTGAAGCATATAGAAGGTTCATACAAGGCTTTTATATTTTACCCAACATTAATCCCTATGTTCCTTTATCCCCTTCTTCCCATAGAATGAGGGACAACCCCTTCTTGGGTCAATACACCCTAAAATCCTGAGATAAATAAATGGAAGGGAATAATGATGGAAAGTGGTAAGTATGGTCGGGAACGGTACGATGGATCTTTAAGGGATTTCCTAGTAGCAAATCCATCCCCAAGGAAGACCACTTACTAGCGAATAATGTCAACCACCAAGGTGAAGCATGGAAAAAGGCATAATTTCCAAGAACATATCATGAAATCTAGAGAAATCTAAGATACAACATACTCAAATGGATTAAATATTGAAATGATTCTCACCATAATATAAGATACAACATACTCAAATGGATTAAATATTGAAATGATTCTCACCATAATACTGACTTGTACCTCATGTAGCAAGGCACACTACCTTATGGAATTCAGCTGATGTGTTGGATGTCTTTCAGCTATCAAATCTCGTATGGACACACATCATGCGATCCCACACTTTAACATCATAGCACTTCGGAGGGACCAAGTTGGAGTTGTGAAGTCCTAAGACTCTCGGAGGCTTTGGGTCCATCTAGACTGTAGATCTAAGCGATGGGTTTCAAATGGGTGAAGGGTTTAGAATGTGAGGACTCGAAAGCAAGGAGGAGTGGGTAGCGTTGAGGAAACTGAGGGTCGAAGGCCAAAAACACCGTCAACCATTGATTTCCAATGGGACACATGGAGGGAGTAGGTCTACCCCGTTACACCAATGTTCAAGGAAGCATAAAGGTATAGTGACGGGAGAACCCCCGAAGCCTTGAAATCCTGAAGGGATCTAGACCATCCACCTATCATTTCCCCAGCCATCAATCCCAAATGGGATTTTGATACTTCGTGAATATTTGGTTTGGGAGGATTGTGGGTGTGTGTCTTTTGAGACACCCAGAGTGTGAAGGCCCCGAAATCTCAAATTAAGTAGAAACAACAGGTAAGCCCCTGGTTTTGAACCAGGGTCACGTGGAGGAAGTGCCTAGATATAAAGAGCCTATTAGAGAGCCAAAATAAGTAGAAAATACTTGTGGAAATAGAATAGAAGAGGTTTAGAGGGACCTAGACAACTAATTTAGCTCTTGTGAACTTGAGATCCTTAGACTGGGAGGTCATTGGACCCCAAGTGAGGGTGGGGGTATGCATCATATTGGTATGAAATGGTATGCAATGGTATTGGCAATGGTATTAGCAATGGTATTAGCAATGGTATGCAATAGTATGCAATGGTATTGGAAATGGTATGTAATGGTATTGGTCTACAATGGCATGGAATGATATGGTATGGTATGCAATGGTATTCAATGGTTGAAATTTCTTCAAAATGTGATTGTATGCATTGAAATTTTACATGGTTAGACTAGGTGAATGCATTGACTATATCGGTATGCAATGGTATTGGAAATGATATTTATTATGCAATGGTATTGGTATGCAATAGTATGCAATGGTATTGGAAATGGTATGCAATTGTATTGGAAATGGTATGCAATGGTATGCATTGGTATTGGTATTGGTATGCAATTGATCCACAAAATATGAACCTGAACCCATCATGAAATTCAAATTTAGAACCATGGGAGTAGTTAGGGGCTTGAAATACATCGCATGAAATATCTTCAAAATATCTACTGTGTAATTCCTTTGACTAAGGAATACCTCAAATGTATGTTGTTACACCTCAAGAACCAAAAAAAGTGCATAAGACCAATGTCTTTAATATCAAAATTGGAGGCCAAATATGAATTGCACCAAGCTATGAGATTTTCACTACCACATTTAAGGATCATGTCATCCACTGTAATATCCCCATCTTCTTAGCACCAAAAAGAAGAAAAAAAGAAACCCACTAGCCTATCTAATTCCCATAGGCTGAGTCGGTTAATATGCAAGGGAGTTACATCATGACTTATGTCAATGGGGGTCATAAAGTTATATTAACTAATTATGACTAAGTCATTTAAATTAAAAGCAAGGAAAAAGGAATAGTCACTTTATTAAATGAAGTAAATGAAATAAAAGTGACTTATTAATTAAATAATGAGAAAATAGATTATTATATAAAAGGGGAGAAAAGACGAATTCTCCTCATTCACTCTTCTATCAATAAAATTGGATTTTGAAATATCTCATGGATTTTTTTGGTGTCGAGGATGGAAACTCTCAGCCAACATTGGATTCGATGGAAATCTATCCATCCTATCCAATCCTAGGAGTAGATCACCCAGATCTATTGTTTATGCCTCATTTACAAGATCAATTTGAAGTTGCAAGGATCAATTCTACCTAGTCATTTCATTTTGGTGATTGTGGACAACATTCTACTAAGGAAGGGTTGATTTTATCCATTAGAGAATAATTTGTTGTGTTGGACGAGTTATTGGTGATGAGGATCGATTTCCCTCAATGTTGGGTGAATTCTTCATAGATGGTCGATTTCTTCACATTGTGGGATGCATTTGAGTTGTTGGGTCTAATTCTATAAAAGGAGACAAATTCATTCTTATTTGGGGACACATTCTTCCATGGACACTGATAAAAATCGTGTGGGATTGATGTAAATCGAGAATAATGGGTGAATATCATGGGAAGACTGATATTTCCTTTGTTGAACGGTTTCTCTCAGACTGAAAAAAGTGTTTGTTAGAGGATCTCTGGAACTAGGGTTTTTCTCAGTGAGGCACAATGTAAATCTGACACAGGGGGTCGACTTTCACAACCCTTGTGTCGGGCGATTGTGGGAACTGTGGTCACATAGGAGTTGGCCATACTGACCTTCTGGAGCTTATGGAACTGAGTTACGTCACTTGATTGTGATTTTTTTTCCCCGGACCAAATTGTCATTGCCTCCCTGAATGGCTTCAGAAGGCTAGTTTCAACTCGGCATAACACGCAAACCGTGCCTCAGATCGATGAACCGTCAGTTCTGTTGGACTCCTAGCACCGGATTTCAACTAAGGGGAGACCTCTCCTGTGATTCTATCGCCCAGATTTTTTTTTCTTAGAGGATCTTTGGAACTAGAGTTTTTCCCAATCATGCACAATGCAAATCCAACAGAGGGGGTCAACTTTCAAGACCCATGTGTCAGGCGATTGTGGGCATCATGGTCCCATGGGTGTTGGCCATACAAACCTTCTGGATCTTACGAAACTCATTTACATCGCTCAATTGTGATTTTGTACCCTCAGACCAAATTGTCATTGTGTCCCTAGATGGCTTCAGGAGGTGAATTGCAACACGCCATAACACGGAAACCATGCCTTGGATTGATGAATCGTTAGTTATGTTGGACTCTTGGCATTGGATTGTAGCTAGGGGGACCCCTCTCCTAAGATTTCATCACCCATAAAAGTGTTTGTTAGAGGATCTCCAGAACTAGGGTTTTGCTCAGTGAGACACAATGCAAATCCGACACAAGGGGTCAACTTTCACAACCCCTGTGTTGGGTTATTATGGTCACTGTGGTCATGTGTGAATTGGCCATATGGACCTTCTGGAGCTTACGAAACTCAGTTACATTGCTCGATTGTGATTTTGTGCCACCGGACCAAATTATCATTGTCTCCCTGAATGGCTTCAGGAGGCAAGTTGCAACTCGGCATAATATGAAAACTATGCCTCAGATCAATGAACCATCAGTTCCATTGGACTCCTAGCACTGGATTCTAGCTTGGGGGACCCCTATCCTATGATTCCATCACCCAGAAAAGTGTTTCTTAGAGGATATCTGAAACTAGGTTGTTTCTCAATGAGGCACAATGAAAATCTAGCCCAGGGGGTCAACTTTCAAGACCCTTGTGTCAGGAAATTGTGGGAATCATGGTCCCATGGGAGTTGGCCATATGGATCTTTTGGAGCTTTCGAAACCCAATTACGTCGCTTGATTTTGATTTTGTACCCCGAGACCAAATTGTCATTGTTTCCTTGAATCACTTCAGGAGGCAAATTGCAACATGCCATAACACGCAAACCATGCCTCGGATCGACGAACCGTCAGTTCCGTTGGACTCCTGGCGTGAGATTCCAACTAGGGGGACCCCTCTTCTATGATTTTGTCGCCCGTAAAAGTGTTTTTTAGAGGATCTCCTAAACTAGGGTTTTTCTCAGTGAGGCACAATTCAAATCCGACACAGGTCAAATTTCACAACTCCTGTTTCGGGTGATTATGGGCACCATGGTCACATGCTCATTGGCCATACAGAACTTCTGGAGCTTATGGAACTCAGTGACATCGCTCAATTTTGATTTTGTGCCACTGGACCAAATTTTCATCGTCTCCTTGAATGACTTCAGGAGGCGATTTGCAAATCGACATAAAAAGCAAATCGTGCTTCAGATCGACGAACAATCAGTTCTGTTGGACTCATGGCACCAGATTTCAGTTAGGGGGACCCCTCTCCTGTGATTCCATCGCCCGAAAAAGTTCTTCTTAGAGGATCTCCAGAACTAGATTTTTGCTCAATGAGGCACAATGCAAATCCAGCACAGGGGGTCAACTTTCAAGACCCATGTGTCAGGCAATTGTGGGCATCGTAGTCCCATGGGTGTTGACCATATGAACCTTCTGAAGCTTACAGAACTCAATTACGCTACCCAATTGTGATTTTTTACCCTAGACAAAATTGTCATTGTGTCCTTAAATGGCTTCAAGAGGTGAATTGCAACACACCATAACACGCAAACCATGCCCCGGATCGAAAAACTGTGGTCGTGTGGGAATTGGCCATATGGACCTTCCAGAGCTTATGGAACTCAGTTACATCACCTGATTGTCATTTTGTGCCCCCGGACCAAATTGTCATTGTCTCCCTAAATGGCTTCAGGAGGCGAGTTTCAACTCGACATAACACACAAGATGTGCCTCAGTTCGACGAACCATCAGTTCTGTTGGACTCCTGGCACTAGATTCCAGCTAGGGGTACCCCTCTCCTATGATTTTGTCACCCAGAAAAGTGTTTCTTAGAGGATCTCTGCAACTAGATTTTTTCTCAGTGAGGCACAATGCAAATCCAACACAGGGGGTCAACTTTCAAAAACCCTGTGTTGAGCGATTGTGGGCATCGTGGTCGCATGGAAATTTTCCATACAGACCTTCTAGAGCTTACAAAACTCAGTTGCATCGCTCGGTTGTGATTTTGTGCTCCTTGACCAAATTGTCATTGTCATCCTGAATGGCTTCAGGAGGCAAGTTGCAACTTAGCATAACACGAAAATCATGCCTCAGATCAAAGAATTGTCAGTTTCGTTGAAATCCTGGCACGATATTCCAGCTAGGGGGATCCCTCTCCTATGATTTCATCGCCCATAAAATTGTTTGTTAGAGGATCTCTGGAACTAGGGTTTTTCTTAGTGAGGCATAATGCAAATCCAACACAGGGGTTCGAATTTCACAACCCATGTGTCAGGATATTGTGGGCACCGTGGTCGTGTGGGCATTGGCCATACGAACCTTCCAGAGCTTACAAAACTCAGTTATGTCTCTCAATTGTGATTTTGTGACACCAGACCAAATTGTCATTGTCTCCCTGAATGGCTCCAGGAGGCGAGTTGCAACTCAGCATAACACATAAACCATGCCTCAAATCAGTGAATCGTCAGTTTCGTTGGACTCCTGGCACCGAATTCCAGCTAGGGGGACCCCTCTCCTATGATTTTTTTGACCAAAAAAGTGTTTCTTAGAGGATCTTAGGAACTAGATTTTTTCTTAGTGAGGCATAATGCAAATCTGGCACAGGGGGTCAACTTTCAAGACCCCTATGTCGGGCGATTGTGGGCATCGTGGTCCCATGGGAATTGGCCATATGGACCTTCCAAAGATTACATAACTCACTTATGTTTCCCGATTGTTATTTTTTACCCCCAAACCAAATTGTCATTGTGTCCCTGAATGGCTTCAGGAGGAAAATTGCAACATGCCATAACACACAAAACATGCCTTTTGTTGAACGGTTTCTCTCAGACTGAAAAAAGTGTTTGTTAGAGGATCTCTGGAACTAGGGTTTTTCTCAGTGAGGCACAATGCAAATTTAACACAGGGGGTCAAATTTCAAAACCCTTGTGTCGATATATTATGGGCACTGTGGTCGCATGGGCATTGGCCATACAGACCTTTTGGAGCTTAAGAAACTCATTTACGTCGTCCAGTTGTGATTTTGTGCCCCCATACCAAAGTGTCAATGTCTCCCTGAATGGTTTCAGGAGGCAAGTTGCAACTCACCATAACACGCAAATCGTGCCTCGAATGGACGAAACGCTAGTTCTATTGGAATCCTAGAACCAAATTCCATCTAGGTGGACCCCACTCCTATGATTCCATCGCCCAGAAAATTGTTTGTTAGAGGATCTTCGAAACTGGGGTTTTTCTTAGTGAGGCACAATTCAAATCTAGCACAGGGGGTAGACTTTCAAAACCCATGTGTTAGGCAATTGCAGGCATCATGATCACGTGGGTGTTTTCCATATGGACCTGTCGGAGCTTACAGAACATAGTTACATCACCCGCTTGTGATTTTGTGCCCCCGAACCAAATGTCAAGAAAAATCATAAAATTATTAGTAATCCATTAATAAGCCATTTTCATGGGCATGTGGCAAGGCATGGCATGGAAAGGAATGACAAGGCATTACCAAACATTTCATGTCAAGGCAAGGCATGGAATGTCAAGGCAAGGGAAGGCATGGCATGTCAAGGAAAGGTAAGGCATGGAATGCCAAGGCAAGGCATGGAATGTCAAGGGAAGGCAATGCATGGAAAGGCATGGCATATCAAAGCAAGGCATGGCATGTAAAGGCAAGGCAATGCATGTCAAGGAAAGGTAATGCATGGAAAGGATAAGAATTGCAAGGCAAGGTGTAGCAAGGAATGACAACACATGGAAAAGCATGGCAAGGAAATAAAATACATGGCATGGCAAGGAAATAAAAGGCATCGCATGTCAAGGCAAGGCATGGCATGTCAAAGTAAGGAAATGCATGGAAATGCATGACATGAAATGCATGGCATGCCAAGGCAAGGTATGACATGTCAAGGTAACATAATGCATGACAAGGCATGGAATTGCATGTCAAAGCAAGGCGTGTCAATGAAAGGCAAGGTATGTCAAGGCAAGGCATGTCAAGGAAATGCAAGGCATGTCAAGGAAAGGCATGGAAAGGAAAGGAGGGGAAAGTAATGCCAAGGTGAGGCATGGCATGTCAGGACAAGGCATGGCAAGGAAAGGCATGGAAAGGCAAGGCAAGGAAAGGGAATGAAAGGCAAGGCAAGGCATTGCAAGGAAATTCATGGTAAGGCACGACAATGCATGGAAAAGCATGGCAAAAGGGAATGAAAGGCAAGGCAAGGCATTTCAAGGAAATTCATGGTAAGGCACGACAACGCATGGAAAAGCATGGCAAAGAAAGACAATGCATGGCATGTCAAGGAAAGTCAATGCATGGTAGGTCATGGCATGTTAAGGAAAGGAATGGAATGTCAAGGAAAGGCAAGGCATGGCAAGGCATGAAAATACATATAAAATCATGGCAAGGCAAGACAAGGGATAAAATGTAAAGGCAAGGCATGGCATGTCAAGGTAAGGCAATGCATGGAAATGAGTGACAATGCATGACATGTCAAGGCAAGGCATTTCAATATAAGGCATGGAATGTCAAGGCAAGGCATCTCAATATAAGGCATGGAATTTCAAGGCAAGGCATCACATGGCATGTCAAGGAAAGGAATGGCATGTCAAGGAAGGCATGGCAAGGCAAGGCGAGGGAATGAGGGAATGCATGGAAAGGAAAGACATGACATGTCAAGGAAAGGAAAGACATGTCAAGGAAGGCATGGCAAGGCAAGGCAAGGGAATGCATGGAAAGGAAAGACATGACATGTCAAGGAAAGGAAAGACATGTCAAGGAAAGGCATGGCATGTCAAGTAAAGGCAAGGAATCGCATGTCAAGGAAAGGCATTTCAAGGCAAGGCATGCCATGGAAAGGCAAGGCAAGGCATGCCATGGCAAGGCAAGGCATGTCAAGGAAATGAATGGTAAGGATAGGAAAGGAAAGGAATTTCAAGGTGAGGAATGGCATGTCAAGGAAAGGAATGGAAAGGAAAGTCAAGGGAATGCATGGAAAGGCAAGGCATTGCAAGGAAAGTCATGGTAAGGAACAAGAATCCATGGAAAATCATGGCAAGGAAAGACAAGGAATGGTATGTCAATGCAAGGAAATGCATGATAGGGCATGGAATGTCAAGGAAAGGTATGACAAGGAAAGGCAAGGGAATGCATGGAAATGCATGACAACACATGGAAAGGAAAGACAAGGCATGGCATTTCAAGGAAAGGCATGGCATGTCAAGGTAAGGTAATGCATGGAAAGGCATGACAAGGCATGGCATGGCATGTCAAGGCATGGACTATCAAGTTAAGGCAATGCATGACAAGGCACGACATGGCATGCATGGAATGCCAAGGCAAGGTATGGCATGTCAAGGTAAGTAAATGCATGGAAATGCATGGAATGTCAAGGAAATGCATGGCATGTCAAAGGAAGGCAAGGAATGGCATGACAAGGCAAGGCAAGACATGTCAAGGAAAGGCATGGATTGTCAAGGAAATGCATGGATTGTCAAGGCAAGGAATGGCAAGGCTAGGCATGGCATGTCAAGGAAAGGAATGGCATGTTAAGGAAATACAAGGCATGGCATGTCAAGTCAAGGTAAGGAATGGCATGTCAAGGCAAGGAAATTCATGTCAAGGAAAGGCATGGCATGGAAATTCTAGGCATGTCATGTCAATTCAAGGCATGGAATGTCAAGGAAAGACAAGGCATGGCATGTCAAGGCAAGGAAATACATGTCAAGGTAAGGCAATGCATGGCAAGGCATGGCATGGTGTGCATGGAATACCAAGGCAAGGTATGGAATGTCAAGGTAAGGAAATGAATGGCAAGGCATGGAATGTCAATGAATGACAATGCATGGAAAAGAATGGCAAGGAAAGACAAGGCATGGCATGTCAAGGTAATGAAATGAATGGCAAGGTACAACATGCCATGCATGGAATTCCAAGGCAAGGCAAGGCATACCAAGGCAAGATATGGAATGAGAAGGTAAGGAAATGCATGGAAAGGCATGGCGTGTCAAGGAAAGGCATGGCATGTCAAGTCAAGGAAATGAATGGCATGGAAAATTAAGGAAAGACGTGTCAAGGCAAGGCATGGCTTATCAAGGCAAGGCATGAAAAGGATAGGCATGGCATGTCAAGGAAAGGCATGACATGTCAAGGCAAGGAAAGGCATGGTATGTCAAGGCAAGGTCAGAAAATTCAAGGCAACGAATGGCATGTCAAGGAAAGGCATGGCATGTCAAGTCAAGGCAAGGCATGGCATGTCAAGGCAAGAATTTGAGACGCTACTGATAGATAATCCAATCGAGCTCTATTTAAAACAATTATTTTCATGTAAAACCAGAACAAAGGTACACACAACAGATTCTGGAGTATTTTGTGTTCTTGAGGACTTCAGGGATCAAGAATTCCCTAGATCTACAGATATTAGCAAGAAAAAACAAGAAAAACTCCTAAAAAAACAAAATTTGTGGGGGTGACGTTGGAAAGACACTTGCAACAAGAGTCATGATGCCCTTTTATACACTATAACTAGTGGCATGCCACTTGTTGCATGAGTCTAAAGAGCAGCAATATTCAAAAGTGGCCAAAACTCATGGGAAAAGTAATGGTTAGGGAATACTTATGTCTGGAAGTGTTCCTAGACCTAATGAAGACCTATTCATTTCTGAAATATAAGAGAAGAATACATGTAGCCTAGTTGACTCTCAAAATATCTTCAAGGGAAACATGCTCATATATAGCACAAAAAGGAGAGGGTTTGTACTTAAGATTATGTAATAGAAATTAAATTAATAGTTAGATTTTATAACAAATCTTTTTATGATCTTTACTAACGTTTATTAGTATTGTTGAATGTTTTACATCATTGGAATGACATATTAGTTGTAACTTATTTGAAATTTTATTATCGTATGTGCACTTTGATATGATGTAATATGATTATCGCTTCATTTCATATGTTGTAATATTAGATATATAACAGAGAAATTAATTATTTTATGAAATAAATAATAACTTTTCATTCTAAATGTTTTTTGTTTTGTAGAAAAAGGATCTTACAGAAGATCTAGATCATCCTCATCAAATAGATCCAAATCATGACGTTGGGTATGATATTGAGATGGAATATGATGCTCATTGACGTTGGGTATGATATTGAGATGGAATATGATGCTCATGATGACATAGATACAAATGGAAGCGATGTCGATGTCAATGCAGATGATGATCATGATCACGATGATGATGATGATGATGAGGTAGTTGTTGGTAGCATCTAGTGACATTCATAGTCATATAGATTGCATCATTGGTCATTTTTTATATATTATTATAATGTCTCTGTTTATGGTTACTATCATATGTATCATTTTCACGGCCTCTAGTACCATATTATTGAGTTGTATCATTTTGACTTATATCATTTGGACATGATGTATCATATTGACTTGTATCATTTTCTCTTACATAATTTATCATTTTTATTTATATCATTTGTACATGATGTATCATTTTGACTTATTTTGATTGTTGGACATGTATCATTTTTCATATGTTATTGATCTAGTGGCATATTTGACTTTCACTTGTTCTAGTTATATATGATGATGATCTTATCAGTATTGACTCGTCAATTTTTATATATTGAAAGTGGTTGATGATTTTTGGATGCATATTTATTATGTATGATGTTTTGATTTACTTCTCATGATGGATGTTATCAAATTCAATTAAATTATAGATATTTGATTCACTTGTTTTAATTATAGATGATGATCATGTTATAATAATTATCTTGTTATTTTATATATATTGGATGTTGTAGATTCTATTTTGATGGATATTTAATAAGTATAATGATGTTGTTAATTTGTATGGATGTTTGTTTCCCTAAAAATTATTTATAAATGTTATCCCATAAAATATTTCAAATGCATTTATGTGACTTATTGTATAATCATAAAAGTTATTTAAGCGACATGATATATTTAACTAATTAAATTGAAATAAAAGATATTAAATTAATAACTGTAAGAAAAACAAGAAGCATTTTTAGAAGAAAAATTGGAAGCCACACCAGAAGAAAAATTGAAAGCCAATTTAGAAGAAAAACTGGAAGCAAAATGGGAAGAAAAACTAGACGTAAAATTGGAAGCCAAACTAGAAGTAAAATAGGAATCCATATCAGAAGAA
>CBVK0100357920.1:0-12645 GCA_900067695.1 Picea abies | reverse complement strand
GGCCCCCAACACTCACCTGTGACTTGTCCCGAGTCACTCAAGTCTAGGAAATGTTTCTTCGAAGGCCTCAAGCTTCCTCGACTTGATTCTTCTTCTGAGCCTTCTGCTCAGCGAGTTCCTGGATCATCTTCTCTAAAACAGGCCCTAGCAAGCGTTGTTCCATTGCTACAACCACTTGGTCTAATTGCAAACCTTCTCCATAAATCTCTTCGAACATATGGTAGGCTTCCTCATACACCGGTTGTAGCTTCTGCGCGACTTCCATTACCCTACCCTTTAGGGTAGTGATCTATTGCTGCACTACACATTATTCCTGAAATATCTTCATTCTTTAAACTGCGATGAGTAGCTTCATCTATGCCTGTACTGACAATGCCTACCATTGTGCCTACTGTAACTGTGCTTCCAGCTTCCTTATCTCTGGATATTCTACGAGGCGTTCATATGTCTGCATGCTTTTATCGATCAGTTGTTTTCATTCTGAGATGAGGGATATGATTCTTACAATTGTTTTCTTAGTGACTTCCTCCCTCTGGTCACACGCCTCCTACAAAGTGCTCATCACTTCCTGGGCCTCCAACTCTATTATTCTCACTTGAAGTTGTTGGATGGTCTCAACAAGATTCACTACTTGAGCCTCGACCGACTCTTGTTGCTCCTGTGCCAATATTGGCACAGAGTGACATGCTTTATTCACCATTTCTTTGACTGTGGCCTACTCTATGAGAAATTTCTCCTTTTCTCTCTATAGCTGGGTTTTCTACTCTATGAGAAATTTCTCCTTTTCTCTCTATAGCTGGGTTTTCTCCTCCTTGACCATCTCCTGAAATTATTCTCTCTCACTTTCCTAGGCATTTAGACTATACCGCGCTACTCGTAATTTTTCTAAGGTTTCCTCTTTCTCTTGGTTCAAGGATTCTGTAGCCTTCTCCTTCTCTTCCTGGACTTTTGGAAGTCGAGCTTCTGTCGCATCTACAATTCTTCTCAATTGGGTTGGTTCATCCCCAAATTCTATAATCTGTGATGAGGAAGGCGCAGTGGGTACTGTGTGGATCAAACACACAAATTGATGTAATTATTTTAATTCTTTATCAATTATTCTATATATGTCTTCCTCCTTTGCTCCATATCTCTATAAGATGTCCTCAAAAATGTTCTCCATAGCTCCATGGATCAAACTGATATTGTCCTTTGTGAGCATTTCCTCTAACTGGGGCTTATTAGTGCATGTCTTCTTTCTTGCCAAAGGTTTATCTGGAGAAACCTTCCTCTTTTGCAGTGTTACTATTTCAGTAGGGGGATCTTCCAGTGATGTAGCTTTGCCTCCTCCTTTTCCATACACTTCATCTCCTCCTCCTCCTAGCAATCTAGATCCATTTTCTATAGAGGCATTATCCTCCTCATCAGTCTCTATATCCTATATTGTTTCATGCTTCTTCTTCTTCTTCATCCCACTAGAGTGTCTGACGTGCTCAACTCGGGTGACCATGGGGCTTCCTATGGTGTTAGTGTCAGAGATTTTTGCATATGAAATGGGTACAAGGAACTCCTCTGGTCAATCCTTCGTGATCTACTCCATGTATTCATATGTTAGCTTGTAATATGACTGTAACTTTTCCTTATTCTCATATCTGTGCGCAGTGATATAGATGAAATCAGATCTATGCATAAATTTACTATTTGTCTGTATTGGTGTAGGGTGTGTGGTTTCATGTGCTAAAATTCCTCGATGGAAACCTTCAATTTCTGATAGTATGCTTGAAACACAACATTGGACTTCCACTTCTTCGTCATGTTGTTGGTGTACCACAAGGTGGAAAACCTAGTGGCCAACGAATCTGATGGTTCAATCTTCGAAAAGGTGTATCCTTCAGGCATTTTCCAAGTGACAAATGCGATCAAAACAATAAACTATATGAAGTGGAATTCATAACCCAAATCCTGGGCTTCGCGACAATCCTTCTCTAGTTCATTGACATGGTAACTCAACCAATTCATTTGCATGCCCTCCACACATTTTCCTACGAGGTCCACCATGAACCTGGTGACCTGTGTGGGGTGGTTCTTTCTTAGGATCTTCTAATCTATGAGTTGGAAAGTAAGGTGCACTAATCCATCCTGTATAGAGGCTCCCTTGTAACCTCACTTTCCTTTTTTGACTTCCTCGTAAGATTCCTTGATGCACTATGCCAGGGAGAGGTCTGAGGCCTTCCCTGGATAAAACTGTTGAGGGTCAAGTCCCTTCATGATTAATCTTGTAATATGGTGGATCAACGTTGGATTCACAGTGATCCTCCAATCAATCCATAGGTATTCTCCATGATAGCACGACAAGAGGAGTTTAACGGAAGCATTAACCTCCTGGTGACGACCAAAATGAGGAATATTCATCACATTATGCATAGTGGACTGCGTCAGTCCCTTAATCCATGGATCGAAGACGAGGGGAGGCTTATTCCCAGTGGACTTCGTCAAGTATCAGTGGGGTGATAGCATAGCATAGTTCTTCCTGTCGCCTAGATTGAAGTTGTTGTTCTTCAATAGCAGGATATGTTCTAACTAACTCCCAACTACGCGTATTCCCTTCTGAATGTACATGGTGAACAAAGTGTACTCATAATATCTTGGGATGCTGTCAAAATTAACTACGCTAGACAAAGGTGGGATATACTCTGGTAGGATCTATGGGATATTCTTCACATTATCTAGATCGTCGTGATGCTTACTTTGTTGCTCAGTCATGGGGTTAACACGACCAGAAAGGCATCTAGTCTAAGGGGAATCCTGCAGTTCCCTAGTCCTCGGTGCCTGGAAACTTTCAGATAACTATCTGTCGGCCATTATTTTCTTGAGGACCTCCTTGAAAAACTTCTCTAATTCATTAGGCTCGCCCGACATTCTCACTTTTAAACAGACGGGTCGGGGTATGCGAAAGGGTAAGTGGGGTAGAAAAATGGAACCATTTGTTGGCACACGGGAAGACCCAGGGTTCAACACTCAACAACACACCAACAAAAACCTAACTATGGACCCTTTCGGAAACACCTGTGAAGCCGGCGAAGTCTCACCTGAGGTAGAAGTAGGGAGGTTAGAGTATGCAAGTCTCTGTAACCAAGCTGGGACGCAAGTCTATGATAACAACACTTTGCAGGGTATTCTATTAACACCATTCATTATTTCATTATCTTTATTAACATCACATAACATACTCAAATATAGATTGGCGCAGTAACAATAAATATTACTCACTTCAACCACTTAGCACATGGAAATGAGTTAGATATAACATTCATTTATCTTTAACACAAGTAAGGCACTAAGCATCTATATATCTATATATTATGCATAAATATCAAAGTATTGAGTATATTCATAACATAAACATCACAACACAAATAAAACCAAAGACACAAGATATACGTGGTTCACCCCAGTGTGGGGCTACATCCACCAACTTCTTCATATGCTTTATTATTCATCAATATCTTACATTTAGTGACTCCTGTGCATTAATCCACAGAGTCAAGCTTCACATAGGATAGGAGATTTGTGCATTGAGCACCAGATCCTCCTTCCAAGCTAGTTCAAGGAACAAAGATAAATCTCTATCAAGAACATATCCTTACACATAGACATCCCCTTGCACAATGCCAATCGAGCTACTTGCACTTAGCCACTTTCCATTTCGACTACCCTTATACACTACGTTCTTACTTATTTATACTTTTACAATCCATTACAGTAAGGCCCAATCATGGGTAAACCCCATGGGCCAACATCCCATAACCCATTACAAAAACCTTAGAGGAACCCTTGTTGGGTCCACATAGCCTGCAAAACAAGTGAGATCCACGATCTCAGCTCTGCCTAGGCGCTCCATCTTCGACCAACCTGTCGAAGTCCAAAAGTGAGTCAACTATGACCAAGGTTTCCTCAAAACTTGGTCGAGGGCCAACATCAAATGAGATCATTTCAATTCTTTGTTACCTATTAGGATACTTCTCAAATGAATGGGTAGATGAGCCTATCTCAATTTTTTATCCATTTTTTCCACAGAAGAAAGAGCCACAATTCAATTTGATTTCAGTCAGTTTCGCACTGATAACAGACATGGTCATCTTTTCAGGTTTTCAATAGAAGGAATGTTCAGATATTCCTCAGTCCTGGTATATTTTTTCTTGTTTTTCTAGTCAGACAAGTTTTGATGTGCTCTTTATAAATTAAACCAGGAAGGAAACCCATAGTTAGTGACCTCATGGACCTCACTAGTAAGGAAAAATTCAATTGAATTCACCTTCAAGGACTTCATAGACCAGTTCTATCATCTTGATATTTGCATGTTGAACAACAGTGTAGAGCCAAGGATCAATGAAGAAATTCAAAGAATCCTTCACCTCTCTAATCTAGACAAAATAGGGGACTGGTATTTATACCAAAACCAAACTGAGATAAGAGTGTATGGATGTGAGCTACCACCATACATATTGCCAAAATATCTCCCTGTAAGGATTTTTTCACTAGAATACATAAGGAAAATGGTGAAATATGATGATATCCATTTTTTTGCAGTCAAGAAGAAACAACATCTTAGAATCAAGACTCAAATTGGCCCTTTCATATGCAACAACAAAACACTAGGAGAAGAGGCATACATCCTCTTGAAATAGATTAGTCTTACATAGAGTTTCACATGAAATTATGACCCATTTGGTGTCATCTTAGAGTTCAAATTCAAACAAAGGAGTACTCCTTATGCTCACATACATAATCCAGAAGTGGAAAAGTATATGAACCAGACAAAATGGAAAGAAAAAACATTGTTGGAAACAAAAGAACAACCTCCCCCTGTCACATCTTCACATACTATCACACCTCAAATGAAAACAAAAAAGAGAGAAAGAAAAAAAGTTTTACCCTCATCCATAGAGGTATTAGCTGAAGACTTCCAAGTTTATAGAAAAAGGGCCAAAACCACTTATGCACTGCACTTTCTCAAAGAAGGAGAAATGAAATCCACCATAGTCATGGAGGGACCACATTGTTCAGCCTTTTCAGAAAGTCAATTCATAGTGTCCATGTATTCATCAAAAAAACAAACAGACACTACTCTGTCAGCTGAATCATCTCATGAGAAAACAGATTCAAATATTTTTGACAAGTACAAACAAAGAAAAAGAGAAATGAGCTCATCAACAACAACACATATGCTCAGTTCTGGAAGTAGACTCCCACTTCTCAACCGAGGTTGTTGTCAGCATTTGACATAGAGAAAGGAAGAATTCAAATGGCATTCCTGCAAGCACAAGTTTATCATCCCAAGATAGTTGTTGACTACAAGAATAATTCCTTTGATTTTCATGTGAAGGATGTCCATCCAGTGGACCAAATGAACATGCATAGGAAAACAAGGGAGATGATATTCTCCACCTTGAAAAACACCTCATTTACTGCTTCAAAATTGCAGGTGTCCCTGAATAACATTCAATCCCAATTGAAGCTGGAGAAAATCTCTTCTTTGGATAAAGACAACAAGATCAAATCACTAGAATAATTGGTGTTGAAGATTGGGTATGACCCAACAAATGTCAAGGAAGCAGAGGAGTTATTGAAAAAGAAGAATTTTGATATAGAATCTCTGAGAAAGAAATTGAAGCTTCCAGCTATAGAATATTCACAATCCAAAGAGGTGGATGAGATTCAAGGTCACAAAGAAGAATGTTGAAGCTTATCATGGAGAAGAATGCACAGATAAGAGAAATGGAAGTAGAAATGGATAAATTGATAAAGTAGAATGAACATAATGTGCATATAGTCTTGATCCGAGTGGAGGCAGTCCCTTTGACATGAATTAGAGCATCAAAAGCATATACATCAATATATATTCCATCATCAATCCCAGTACAAGTTTCATATGCATCTGAGAAACTTGTGAAGTCCATGGAAGACATGTCCCTCCAAGGGGAAGAGATCAGAAAACTACAAGAAGAGGTAAAAAAACTCCAAGAGTTGAAGTGAATGTTCCAAGACAACCACCAAGCAGAGATGCATAAGTCTCAAAGGCTTAAGAAACAACTACAAAAACTACAGAAAGAGACTGTCATGGCAAAGACCTTAGCCTAAGCCAAGGAAACATCTGGGTGGATATCAACAATTCTATGGAAGAAATTTGGCCATCCATAAAGATCATCTTTGAACATGATTAATTGGTATAGAAGGCCAGAGAAGCAATTGAGAAAATCAAAGAATAGCTAGGATAAATACCTAAAGAGGACATGGAACTTATCATATTTCTAAACTCCAAAAACAAGCAGGAGTTAGAAGAAATAGAAATTGAAGATAGGACAGAGACCATCCTTGAGATCAAGAAGGTCTTGACCATGAAAGTATTGATGTTGCATCTAGAAGCGAAGGCTCAAGTGATGGACATTTGAGTGAAGAGATTTTTCAGTAATATTGAATTACTATATAAGAAAGGTCTCCATGGACTATTAGTGCTGAATGACAAGCTAATCACTCTGTCAAATTACAAACAGAAAATCAATGCAGTGGAAAAGGACAGTTCCAAGTTTGCAGGGATACATGGAATCATTACTGGTAAATCATTCCTAGAGACATTACAGTTGAACCTGAGTATTCAGGATGAGATAAAACATATCTTCATCACCAAGCTTACTTTTGTTAAGTATACCGAAATGGATGAGATATACAAAAAGTTACTCAAGGTTTCCATCCCAGGTAAAACGAGATGGGAAGGTATATGATCTTTACTTGAGTAAAGATAATTTTTAGGTTCGATTCAACACAAAGAAACCATTGAAAGTCAAAGATGTGAATCACCAACCACTTCCACAAAATCAACACCAAGGATCCAAGGAAATCAATAGAATTCCTATATTTTGTAATTTGAGATCTGATTAGTTAGATATTTCCTCCATAATATCCTAGTCATTTATGATAGGATCTGATGTAAATACTTTTATAAATACTTCTTCCTTCAAAGTATGAGGGTTGATTTTTGCACCCAGGAGCTATTGTGTAATTTTTCAAAGGATCGACCAGTAATAAAAAGGCTTGTTCACATGATTCTTGTGTCAGATTGTTGGTGATGTCTTTCTATATTTGTTAAATGTTTTCTCTGTAATCATTTCATGTATTTCAAATTCCAATCATTAAAAGAAAGTCAATAGAACACAATTTATCTTGTATACTCTGTCTCTAGTTTTTTAATGATCTGTATGTTTTCATATGAAAATGAGTGAAGGGATTCTTAACTTATCCTCTTCTTAGTGGACTTTCCCCTCTTTTTCCCTCTTAGTCACCTCATTTAATCTCAATAGATCCAACAGTTTTACTACCCTGCCCTGTGAAAAAAATAAAAATAAAAAAATTATAAAATCTAAATTTGATCCTCATCTTTAAATATAGACCCCATAGCCCAATGGAAAATTAAGCATTCATTCAGCCAATTATTACAACAAACAAACAGCTTTGTAATGTCATACCTAGTCTAACATTTAAAACTTAAACAAATCTAAATCATACAGAGAGATCCCTCTCTAAAGCTGGCAGGGCTAGATCCCATCTTCAAAAGTGGTTTTGGTAGTTACCTCTGTCAATTTCTTCTACCCTTATACAACCTCTGGAAATTACAGAGTGTTAACAAGACAGACCAATGAAAGTAATATTTAAATTTATTTTCCCAATAGTCGTAAGTATTGTAGTTTGGTTTATATCATGCAAATAAAATTTCCCATGAATGTTTCATTCCCATAATATTTTCATTATCCTAATATTTATACTATTCCACAATATTATAACAACATTAATTTTATTGGGGAAACTTCTTGTATTCTGGAAGATCATCTTGTACATAAGCTACACACAAATGGAAACCTACATACTTCAACCAATGTAAGTGCAAGTTTAGAGAATGGAGAAATAACACAAAACATGAAGGATAGAGTTATTGATGTCATTCAGGAACAATTGCCATCTACTGAAGTTCTTGTTCATCATGTGCTTTCCTGTTTTCTACAAAATTTGCAAACTCCTCCTGCTAACATCGTTTCTTCCTTTCAAAACCATAATTTTGTAGAAAATGTCACACCAAGAACAAAATCAATAATCCCACATAATATATCACTTGCAACAACAAAGGTATTTCAACCTTCATTCATGATGAATATACTGGCAGTTTTTTCCTTCTATTGATGAGATCAACCATGTTCCATGTTTTTATTATTATTATTATTATTATTATTATTATTCTCGGGACATTGTTCAGTCGAATAGATGTATAAAAATGAACCTTGTACATCTTTCAGTTTCTCATGTTACAAGTCAATGAGAAACATCTCATAACCTTACTTCAAATCTTCCTAGACTGTCTAATTGACAAGAAAATGTCGATGTTGTATGTATTTGATTTGCTATTCATTTTTACATTTAGACTCCTCATTTTTCACACTTAGGTGGACATTATTTTTTTTAGTATTTTATGACTAGGACACCATTCAATGAAATCATGGTAGAGAAATGCAATCCATGAATTTAAGGAAAATAATTGTTGGAAGTAACATGCCCAATCCGCCTACTGCAAATTTGGGTGGGCCCTCTAACATTACTGAAGATAATGTAGATTTTAGAGGTCATTTAAATCTTCCCAATTGTGTTCAACACAATCCCATGCCTAGAGGACATATACAATTTCATCCCAACATGATTGTAGTATATAAAAAAATTCGAGCGAAGATAGATAATCTCTCCATTGCTCAAATGTGCCATGTTTTCCAAGAATCATATCATGGTATCCAAGTTGTGAAGGGGTCTGAAGGACCTCTTTGTAAAAGGTGTAAGCATGAGAGAGGTTCCCATCGGTTTTCTCGATGGAATCACATGGATCCTGGTGAGCAACCTCATGTTATAAGATTATTTACCCAAGTTGAAAAGATGCTCATAGCATGTGTAAATCATATATTTCAAGTGACCCATGCTCATGGTGGGAAATATAAATATAGTGGCCATAAAATTAGATTTCCGTAAGATATTTCTGTGATTGCTAGAAACCTTCTGCAACATGTTGAAGACCTTGACTTCCTTATTGTGAGAAGACGTGGTGCCCAATCCAAATATTATGAATGTTATGTGAAGAGATCACAAGCGATGAATGCATTGTCTTACAAAATTCAAATGGATAATTTTTATCAAGATGTTCAAATTGACCTTCCTCTTCCTGAAATCCCAACAGATGTCTCAACTATGCTTAAATTTGTTGATTGTGATATTGAAGAAACAAATAACAATGTTGTTGACATTCAAGGGTTTCCCACTGACCGTTTGCACTCTCATCCTTCATCTTTTGTTGCTTGCCTACCCAATGAACATAGAAAAGTGGAAGGAATAAGAACATTTTTTGAAAATGTTGAGTCTTCACCTATTCAACCACTTGACTGGCCAACTATTGGTTCATCTCCAATCAATGAATATAATACTAAAGGGTTATTAGACATGGCATTCCCCACATTATTTCCCACTGGTGAGGTTGATTGGTTACATCCACTTATTTGTAACATTCAACTTCATGAATATGGATTGCATCTTCTCAGCTACTTGGATCAACGATTTGGAAGCCATCCTTTCTTTCGATACTTTTATTGAACATGATAATGAGACATCGAAGCCAGACAAATGTTGCAGTTTTTGTAAAGAAAAATATACATGATAAATCCCCAACAACAGTTGAATCCTTGCATCAACAACTCTTAGATTTACCTGATAATAATTTGGCTGAGCATCTTATGCATTTTGGTTCTTCACTCAGAGGTACAAGGGCCTATTGGAAAAAATGTCGTACTGAACTTACTAACATGATTACTCAGTTGGGTTGTCCAACTGTGTTTTCTACTTTGAGTGTAGCTGACACAAAATGGCCTGACTTACATAATGTTGTGCCAAGAAATGAAAATTCTCATGGTTTTAATAAACATCGTATAAAAATTGAGAATTTTATCAAGTACCTGCATATTGTTTCCATGTTTATGCATCACAAATTCAATATATTTTGAGAAGAAGTCATCGAAAAATATCTTGGAGCCAATGGATTTTGGTACAGGTTCGTGTTGTGATATTTATGTTTAATAATTTCTTTCTTCTTTTTTATTGTTCTTTTCTACTATATATATTTACTATATCTTATTTTTTTTAGATATGAGTGGCAACATAAAGGATCATATCACATCCATGGCTTCTTATGGTTGCAAGGTTCTCCAAACATGGAAAGATTAGATTGGTCTAATCCTTCTGATGTTCATTGTGCAAAGACATATTTTGATAGATATGTAACAACATGGAATCCATGTGACATTCACCATTGAAACATTATGGTTCCTTGAAGAATCAATGATGATCCATGCCTATTGACTACAACTCAGATATTTTCTTCCAATCCTCATGATGATTATGAACATTTGTTGAACTGTATTCAAAGACATAAAAAGTGCAGTGTAGATTCTTGTTTGTGCAAGAAATGTTTTGTTCTCAATTATCATTATAATGCTCCATGGGATGTTCAAGTTGAATCACTATTGTTCATAGAAAAGAAAGGAAGAAAGAAATATGAACCAACACGAAACGATGATAGGATAAATGTCCATAATGTTGATATTCTTACAATGTGGCATGCACGTGTTGATCGTCAACCAATGGTTTCTCATCATGCTGTCTTGAAATATATTGCTAAGTATGCTTTGAAAGCATAAAAGAGGTCAGAAAGTTATCAAGATATGCTATCTAGAATTTCAAATTCCAGTGCCACAGAAGATTCTTCTTTGTCCGCATATAGAAGATTCCTTGCTGAAGCACTTGTTGATCGTGACATTGGAGCCCAAGAAACATGCCATATGTTACTAAAGCTACCTCTTGTAATTTGTAGTCAGAAATTCTTTTTCTTAAATGTTGCGAGAAACATTTTTAAAAAATTCCAAAGAACCACCATCCATTTTCATCTCCCAATAGTTTTGTTGAAATACATCAACAAAGAGCTACTTTTATTGAACATGTGTGTTTGATAGAAACAACAAGATCTTGTACATTTGATGCCAAATGTAAGAAGGAGGAATGGAAACCTAGACATGTCCATGCCATTGTTAGAGTTTGGCCACGGTTTTATTCCATTCCTGAAGAGTCATGAGAAGAATTCAAGACTTTTTGTTGGACTGAATTGCTTTTGTACAAACCATTTAGGAACATTCCATTATATATTTTCCTTTCAGATGATATAGTGATTGAAAATTGGATAAATTTGCGATATCGAGTATGGCATGTTGGTTGTGCCCCTCTCTCTTCGGAAAATGTTGAGGAAGATGACGATTCCCAAGAACAACCAACACATGTGGAAGAAGATTTTGAATAATGGCAACTTTTTTCTTGCTTGGTTCCTCCTAATAATGTCAATGTCTCTGACCTTCACACTCTCGATCAAAGAGACTTTGATATATGTTTTGATTGGGGGCAACCAACAATTTCAAATGATTTTGCAGAAGAGGCTATTTATTTTACAAGAAATGCCCAATTAAGGGGTCATATTGTTGAAAATATTCATCTCTCATCTGCATGTCCATATTCCTTGGTAGATAAACAATGAGTTGCATTTGATATAATTTTACAACATTCAATTGAATATCCAAGTCCTAGACCTCTTCTCATGATTATACAGGGCACTGCAGGAACAAGAAAGTCTTTCCTTATTCATTGTCTTTCTCATGCTCTTTCTACTTCACCAGTTGATGGAAATAGTCATTTTCTTTTTCTCTCTCCAACAAGAATAGTTTCTTTTAGTATACATGCAAGAAAAATACACTCAACACTGAAAATTCCTATTAAGGTTATGCGACCACTACAAGGGAAATATCTAGCAATATTTCAAGAGGAAATGAGCCATATTCGATATATTTTGATAGATGAAATGAGATTTTTAGGACCAAGGCTATTCATACCGATTGATTCTCGATTACGAGAAACATTTCCTGAGAATAAATATTCTCCTTTTGGTGGTAGATATATTATTCTTGTGGGTGACCTTGGTCAATTTCCTCCTATGAGAGATAAGCCTTTCTATGCAAGTAATACAACAGGGAAAGTTTTATGGAAAAAATTCAACATTGTTGTCACCTTGGATACAATATTTCGGCAGCAAGGAAATGATCCGAAACAATACTATTTTTGTAATCTCTTAATGAACATAAGAAAGGTTGAGCCCCTTTTTGATGATTGGGAGATTTTTATGTCATGGGTTGATATGAATTTGCCTCTTGAGGAAAGGAGTTTATTTAATTCAACACTTCATTTGTTCACAACAAATAATTTGGTCAACTTACATAATAGGAAGATGTTGAAATCATTAATTTCTCCAATTACTCAATGTGTTGTTGAACATACATGAAGAACATAAATTGTTGGTGTTGATGATGATCAATTGGAACGTGAAGTTCTCTTATGCCCTGGACAACGTGTGATGTTGACATGTAACTTGTGGGTTGAAGCTGGCTTAGTCAATGGTTCTCTTGGTTACATTAAGAACATATTCTATATGTCTGGCTCTAAGCCTCCTCAACTTCCAATGTACACAACTGTTCTTTTTGATAAGTA
>CBVK0100357919.1:0-12645 GCA_900067695.1 Picea abies | reverse complement strand
TACACTCTTTCCCTACACGACGCTCTTCCGATCTCACATGTTCCTTCTATAAAGATTCTTTAGCTGTCTATGAAGGGGATGGGCTCTTCTTGCTGCAAACCTTGCCAAGTCAAGGGTGTAACTGTAGCCATCCATGAGCTCTTTCATCTGAGCCCAAGTCAAGGGTGTAACTGTAGCCATCCATGAGCTCTTTCATCTGAGCCAAGTGGACCTTATCTTCTGCTTTAAGACGAGCTATTTCTTTTCTTGCATATCTAAGCTGCTTGATAAGTCTTTTGTAGGTCTGATTGTCAGGAGGAACAATGGCATGCACAGTCTCAATAGGATTTTTCTCAGACTCCTCTTCCTCCTGCATGGGAAGTATATTGTCTACCTCATCAGGTTCCTTGATGGATTTACTTTTATTCTTCTTCCTCTTCACAAGGGTTTCTTATTTTTTTTATCACAGGCTCCTCAAATTCTTTCACAGAGGTTTCATCTTTTCTCTCCAAAGGTCTTTTAATACCTTACCTTTACCTTTACCTTTTTGTACATGGGCTTCTTGTTTTTCTTCCACAGGACTTTCAATGCCTTTTCCCTTCTTCTTTTGGATAGGGGTCTCTGGTTTCTCCTTCATAGGCCTTTCAATTCTTTTTCCCTTCTTCTTTAGAATAGGGGTTTTTGGTAAAGGTTGCTCTTGGAAAACCTCCTTAGGAATTGATGACCTTGTGAAAGGTATTTTACCCTTGATTTCAGCTGTTGGAGGAGAAGATGGAAAGAGAAGCTTCTTCCCTTTCTTGGATGTAGCTTTGGTAAAATAAGCCACCTCTTCTAACATTGGTGGAGGAGGTGGTGAAAAATCTTTGTGTGGAGAAGGACAAACTTCCTCCTTATCTTATGTGACCTGTTTGTTGATCTCTGCAACTTGAACATGGGCTCTTCCCTTTCTCTTCCTACTGGTCCCTACTTTAGTAGAAATGGTGGGTGACAAAGGACTTTCCTTTTTTTATTGAGGAGTTGGTGCTAGATCCAACTTGAAATGAGAGGTAACAACAAAATTCTCCCATGAAATCTCCTTCTTACCCAATTCCTCAGAAACTAACATTCTGATTAATCCAGAGTGGAAAACGCTAGAATCCACATCTTTAGATTTGGCTTGTATTCTGTCTGAAATCTTACCCATACTCATCAACAAGTAATACAGAATATTGATCTTAACCTTACCCATAAAATGTAGCAACAACCTTATATGGTACTGGTACAAAGTGTTAAATATCCCTTCACAAGTAAAATATCTATGTATGATCTTCAATAATCTATCAAATTATTCAATTAATTGGCTCCTTGGCATACGTTTAGACAAATCATTGAATTAATATCCAGGTTTAAAGAGATATTTTTCATAGGCTGAACTCAAAGCCATGGCTTTGAACCAATTTTCACTTGTAATGGGGATCCCTGTTGCAGCTGAAATAGAGGCTTCAGTCACCTCAAACTCCAAATCTCCGACCTTGGTTTTCTTGCCATCAAACTCTAATGCAAACTATCTTGCTACCTATGGTTGGCCTTTCTACATGTTCTGACAGAAAGAGAGGCACCCTACTTTTTGAAAGGCCTCTCTTGCCATGGGTTCTGTATAAAAAAGATGCATGTCCATTGGTTCTATCCTAACCACCTTGCCACCTTTGTGTATCTTCCTCGATTGAGGAGTCTCCATGGCTCAGAATGAGGGATTTTAAGAGGCTTAAGGGATTGTAATGACCAGGAAGTCTTTGAATCGGGCTTTCAAATATATAAGGCTAACCCCTTTAGATAGACTGATGCTAGTAAGCCAAGCTCGACTTTAGGAATTATACCCTTAGGCTTGTACAAATATTCTGGAGTATAAACAGTGAGGGGAAATTCTAAATTGGCTCTTTGCAATGAGTAAAAAATGCTAAACTCCAATGATGAAAGGAAGAAAGGGAGGCGGAGAGGGTTTAAGCAGCGCCTCTGGGTAGCGCAACACATACACAGAGGATAGGCTATTTACAAGATTGCAATTTCAATGACTAAGGCATGAAGCAATAATTAGACTTAGACTCAAGAATGAAGATGCAAGTCTGAAAAAGAAAGAATACAAGGCTAACATGCAAAGCCAAGTACCTTACGACACTACAAACTTGGAAAGCCAAAACCTGAGTGCAAATTTCTTGTGAAAATTAATATGCAGAGGGGGGGAAACATGGGATACCTATGGAACAGACACCTGTTGGAATATTCAATGCAATATTAGGATGAAATTGAGAGAACTTCAGCCCTATAATATTTCTCAGCATTGGATTTGGTTGGCATGTGGTCGCCTGATCAGAACTTGCGAATTTGTGCAACGCATCACCGTTGAGCCTTTCAAAATTATAAACCGTTACAAAGCTCATAAATGTAAGATCTTTGAAGGTGTCCTTAATTGACTTCTGGCACTGAAAACAAGGGGCATGACATCAGTCGTGACAATCATGGATAAAGGTGGAAGTATGATGAACTGGATAGGCGCTACGGAACTAAATGATGAGTAGGCAACGTTTCCAATTCAAAAAATGATTAGATAGGTAAGCAAGGAGAATGAGGCATGCCTACGATGTAATGAGTGTGGAGAAAGGTGTGTCACATCAATCAAATCATGGGAGGGATCGACCTAGGGACAAGTCATGAAGGGGACCAAAAATAATTCATGAGCTAAAAAGGTTCAAGGATCAAAAATCAATTTGAGGAACAAACTAGAGCTAAAGCTCAAAACTTTAATCATCTAAGGGGTCCTACCAAAAATAAACTAATAAAGGGATGAAAATTTAAAAGAAAATTAAAATGTAAGGCTTAAAAAAGGAGTGAAAACAAGCTAAAAGACCCAAGGCAATTTAGTGTGATAACATTGGCTCCACAGGCGATGGCATGCCCCCTATGGGCTGCCAAGAATGAGTAGATACATTGCCTTATCCTAGGGCTATGGGGCCAGTTATTGAAACAGAAATAAAAGAGAATGATATTTACAATGACATGAAGAGCCACTCAAGGCTCAAGCAAAGTACTTTTTCAGGAAATGCCCATTGACAGGGCCACCAAAAACCTCTTCATTCTCCATATTTTGCAACTCGAAAGTGTTATCATAGAATACCTCAAAGATTTTGAAAGGACCAATCCATAAAGCATCAAATTAATCATGCTTTCCTTTATCTTGCTTCGGTGCATCCCACTTGAGTACCAAATCATCCAATTGAAAATCCTCTTTGTTCACCTTTTTGTCGAAAGCCTGCTTGATCTTCAGTTGATGGTCAGATGCTTTGTCTACAAGCTGCTCCCAGGTTTGCTGCACTTCAACCAGCTATTGAATCCTTCTAATCATATGATTAGGTTCCCCTTGATAATCTTGGAAGAATTTTGCCACAGGTAAGGCAAGCTAAGAAGGAAAAACCACCTCAACTCCATACACTAGTTGGAAAGGGGAAACTCCCAAGGACCTTTTCACTGTCACTCTGTCATCCCATAGAGAAAATTTGAGTTTCTAATCCCATGCCTTTTTTTAATCCTCTGACTGCTTTTTAATGATATTTATAATGCTTTTGTTCGAGGATTTTTCAAGCCTGTTTCCCTGCGGATAGTAAGGGGTGGAATGAATCAAAGTGATCCCAAACTATTCATAGAACTAAATCAATGGTTCAGCCTTGAATGATGCAGTATTATCAGTGACGTTTCTGTCAGGACACCCAAACCTTGCTATGATGTCTTCCAGAAAACCAATGATCACTTTGTGTGAAGCATTCCTTGTGGGAATAACTTTGATCCATTTAGTAAAGTAATTTGTAGCAGTCAAGATCCATCTATATTGACCACTGGAAGCGGGATGGATTTCCCTGATAAAATATAGGCCCCACTACTAGAAGGGTCCTGAGGCTGCCACAGGCTTCAATGACAAAGACTTAAGCTGCTTCTTTCCAGAGAACTTCTTACACTTAACACAAGCTTTCATTTTATCACAAACATCAGTGAACAAACTGGGCCAAAAGTACCCAGCTCTGAGGATCTTGTATGCCGTGGTTCTCCAATAATGATGCCCCCCACATAAACTGTTGTGGAAATCATACATGATATTTCAGGCTTCTTGGGGGTCTAAGCATCTCAAGAGCACTCCTAATGGATCCTTCCAATATAAAATTTGATCAACAAGGAAGTAATTTAATGATTTGAGTTTTAAGGCCCTCACCTTGTTCTTTTCCATACCACTTGGAGGCTGTAAATTTTGCAGAAAAAAATATAATGTCCTTGTACCAGCTTTAATTTTCCAATGTAGAAATGACTTGAGGACCTTTATTAGTTATCTCAGCCTGCTGATTTTCTGAACACGAGTGAATGAAATTCACCCCCAATGCTGAGCAATTTGATCCAGCTAAGAGCTTGGCTAAACCCTGGCATTCAACCAATTTTGTGGGCCTAATATCCAAATCAAATTCAAGTAGTTTAACAATCCACTTGCTTATTTTTTCGTCTATATCAGGTTGGATAAGAATTTCTTTTACAACAGTTGATGGGACATAAGAAATAACTCTTGAATGCATGACATAAACTCTGAAGGACTTAAGAGCTTTAACCAATGCATAGGCTTGTTTGTCCATGATGTCATATTTTAGTTCAAAATCTCTCAATGCCCTACTGAAAAAGGAAATGGGTTGCTTTAAGCCTTCACCATTCTTCTGCAATAGGACTGCTACTATTGTATCAAAAGAGGCAAAAGAAAAAATAAGAAAGTCGTTGGAGTAGTCAGGGCTGACAAGAACTGGGGCTTCAGTCAAGGATTTATTTATTTGATCAAAATAATCACGAGATTCAACAGTCCATTTGATTTCACTATCCTTCCTCATCATGGTTGTGATATACTTAACCAACTTAGCAAAATTTGACACAAATCTTCTCAAAATTTTAATTTTTCCTAGAAAATACTGTACCACTTTTTTAGATCTAGGAAGTGACAAAGTTTGTATAACCTCAACCCTGCTGGAATCAATCCTTACCCCTTCAGCTGACATGATATGTCCCAATAATTTTCCTTCTTTCATGGCAAACAATGATTTTTTCGAATTCAAAGAGGCCAAATTTTATGCATTTCAAGAAAACCTTTCTTAAATGATCACAGTGTTCTTTATCGGACTGAGAATACACTGTTATGTTTTCCAAATAGATAACAACAAACTTATCCTTTTCTCCAATAAATGGTATGTCCATAGCTCGTTGAAAAGTTTCCCATGCGTTCATCAAACCAAAGGGCATATTGGTGTACATAAATGTACCCCAAGGAGTGGTAAAGGTCCTCTTCTCCCTGTCTTCTGGCATAACAGAGACCTGATTGTATCCGGAAAATCCATCAACCATAGACATAATGGCTTCTCTTGTCACCTTCTGTAATATGTGCTCCATCTTGGGTAAAGGGTAATTATCCTTCTTTGAGCTTCTGTTCAGATTTCAGAAATCAATACAAAGTCTGATTTCTCCATTATTTTTTCTTACTGGGACCAAATTGGCTACCCATTCAGAATACCTCATAGGAATGATAATTTTTGCATCTAAAATCTTCTTAACTTCTTTCTCCATGATAGAAAACAACAAAGGATTGATTTGCCTCAACTTTTGCCTGAAGGGTTTGGTTTTTTCTTTTAATGGGATCTTGTGCTCTATTATGCTTGTGTCATAAGTTCTGATATCTTCATAAGTCCAAGCGAATACGTCAAAAAATTATTTCAACAACTTAGTATATTCTTCCCTCTGCTCTTCGGATAGGCTGCTTGACAGTTTGACGTATTTTGGATCCTTTTTAGTGCCCACATTGCACTCAGTTATATCTACATCATCAATGGATACCTTACCTTTCAATGCCACATCATTCCCATCAAATAATATTTCCAAAAGAACAAGTCCCTTTGGTATATGCTTACTAGGCAACTGCACAATATGATGATTATCAATTTTATTGAGGAAAACATCAGCATGAGGAGTGACTTCTGAATCATGATCCTGATCAATGTGTAATGCAGAAAATTCATCAACAGTCTCAAGAAAATTTTTAAGTTCTAAATCATCTTCGAACACCTTCCAATATTTTACATTGTCCGATATAGAAGGCCTGTATTTGACTTCTACATCATACTTGATTTTTTGTGGTATAGGAATTCTGAAGTTGCTTGTTGGTACAGCCAAAGAATCAGCCATGGTATTCTCTTCTCTAGGAATGAATGATATATTAAATGTAGAGAAAAAATTGTCCACCAAATCTCACACTTCATTTCTTTAAGATCTAAGCCTAGGATGCTTTGTTTGATAAAGATTTTTAATCTGATGGACTATCAATTCAACATCCCCAAATACTGATAGCTCTTCTATCCCCATGTCTTTAGTTTCCCTCAAACCCAAGACAAGAGCCTCATACTCTGCCACATTATTAGTAGTCTCAAATTCTAGTTTATATGACAAAGATATAGTTTCTTGAGTTGGTGAGACAAAGATCACCCCAGCACCAACACCTTCCTTGGAAGAAACTCCATCAAAGAAAATCTTCCAGATAGAAGTGGTTAGAAGAGGCTCTTTAGAAAAGTTGATGGAATTTTTTTTGATTTCTAAGGAGCTTTAGGAGCATCAGTGAGCTGCAAAATACTAGATCCCATATCTGTATCAAAAGAAAAAACAGGGTGACTGGTGGGATTTGCTTCATCACTAATGATGCAAGCCAATTGATCTTATCTATAAAGTCTTCTATGCTCTCCCCCAAAAACAGGAATAGTAGCATAAGAAAGATCCATCTGCAAGGTTCCCCCAAGTCTTTTTATCCAGGATCTTGACAAGAGCATGCCAAACTTGGGGGGAACATCAACAACTGCGATATCCATAAGTATACTCTTCATGGTTAGCTGAAATAAGGTCACCACCATATCCTTAATGACTCCAAGACACTTGACGTCTCTGGAGTCAAAGGAATATAAGTCATGATAGGTCTTTGTGACTTCTAACCCAAGTTCATCCATAACATATTTTGGCATAAGATTGTGGGATGCCCCTGAATCGATGAGACAATTGTGTAGCACCTTATCATGTATATTCAGTGAGGTGTAGAAAG
This sequence comes from Picea abies, assembly GCA_900067695.1. Classification (NCBI taxonomy): domain Eukaryota; kingdom Viridiplantae; phylum Streptophyta; class Pinopsida; order Pinales; family Pinaceae; genus Picea; species Picea abies. Next base: position 5,531 of record CBVK0100357919.1, on the reverse strand, counting down.
GTGGGGATGAGTCATCTCTGTCTTCTATAAAAGGACCTAAAATCAATGATGGTTTTTCATCTTGTGGATTTATTGAATCAGTGGCATTTGAAGATGATTCAAGTTGTGGCATTTTGGATAGGTATTTTTTAAATTCTTCGTTTTTTATCAACTCCAAAAAAGGTACAGGGATATTTATTTTCTGGATCTCATTTTCAAAACTAAAAGAAGAAGAAGGTTTTAGGATCTCTTTAGTTTCAGGAAAAGGATTTCTGATCAGAACTTGTGGGTTTTGAGAGTCTTTTTCGTTGCTGATCACTGTCACAACCTTGGTAGAATCTTCTTTTTGAACAAGTTGATTAGGGGCATCCGTTTTTTCTTCATTCTTCTTAGATATCATATTATATCTACTAGCATTTTCCTTTTCTTTCTCTCCCTTTCTTAACTCATTAATTTGAATATCCATTAAATATTTCTCATAAGAGGATTGAGTCAAGTGTGGGTATGGGGATGTATCACCTAAGCAGTGAATCTCAGTATCAGCTTCTACCTCCTCTTCTTCTTCATCAACCACTAAATTATTTTGCAAAGGAGCTTGTACCCTCTGATCATCTCTCTCTTTGTTTCTAGGATCTCTAGGAAAGATTTGGGGAGCATTATTTGGTCTCTTGTAGTTACCTCTGTTATCATTGTTTTGAGAATTTCTATATGTCTGTTTCCCTTCTGATTTTAATTTCTCAATTTCATTGGAAAGAGATTTTACTAATTTGGTCATCTCATCTACTTGAGAATGGACAACATAGGAATCATAAGTTGAATCTTCAATTTTGTTTTTTCTCCTATCCGTATCATATTTCTCCCTGAGCTTATCTGATGCCCCTATGTTGGATTCTACCTCTAAGGAAACATCTTGCATATGAAACAAGGAAGGCGACCTTCTTTCTCTCAAAAGGAGGTAGAATTTGGAATCAAATGCACTAGCATAAGTGATTTTTTCCATGGTTTCGGTAGCTTTGATCTCATTTGGGATCTTCTTGTACATTTTGTTAAATCTTTTAGAAAAGTCAGAGACAGACTCTCCTTCTTTCCTTTTCAAAGATCCAAATTTGGTGATGTAGTACAAAAAATCCTTTTTGTCACCCCAATGCCTCAAGAAGGCTTCACCCAATGCCTCAATACCAGTAATGGATCCAGAGGCCAGATCGCTAAACCACTTCCTAGCCTCACCAAAAATTCTTTGGAAGAAAACCCTCATTCAAACATCTTCATTTTTAATATTTTGGTTATCTGCATAGCTGTAGAAAGAAACAAGATGTTCCTTAGCTATTACATCTTATTCTCCCATGAACTTAGGCATGTATTTCAAATAATCTCCAGGAGGGAGAACATTCACTGGCTGAGGTAAGACTAGAGGAGCGTATCTTGCAGCCACTATGACATCAATCCTATTTGCAGCGAGGTTGACAACTGCCATTTGATTTTGGATTCTTGGTGAACAAGAAGGAGAAGGAGACTTGACTGTGTGCAGAGTTGGAGAAGAAGGAGTGGATGAAAGGGGGGTTTTAGTTTTCACAATAGAAGGATGAGTCTTGAAAGAACATGGTAAGGTCTGAGAGGGAAATGAAGTTCCTACTTCTTTGGCAGCAAAAGTTTTAACAGAAAGAGGTGTAGCAAAACCTAAAGTAGGGAAATATTCAAAACTATCAAGACTGAAACACTTCTCAATATCAGGGGAAGAGAATATATCTATGTTTTCTTCTTTCAATTCAGTTTCAAAGGAAGAGTATTCAACAGGAAAGTCTTCAAAATCAAGTTTTTTAGATACTTCAGCAGAATATAAAGGAATCTTACTTGATAAAATAGCTGGAGTATCAAAAGTGGAATCAGGCAACTGACCAAAAGCACTTGTAGCATCAATAGAAAAACATTTTTGAGAATCTTTTCCCTTCTTGATTATCTTCTCTGGGTCAGCCTTAGGTGGAACCAAAGGTAGCTGTGGATTTGATCTCGTATGTCTACCTTTAGGTGCCATAGCTGAAACAATGGAGTCGCCAGGTGCAGGCTGCAATCCTCAAAATACTGAGTTCTAATGCACCTTTAGAAATAGAATACTGTGTCGTTTTAATCCCAGGAAAAATTCTTCAAATCGTTCCCCGGCAACGACGCCAAGAATGTTAGCACTATGAGTCACCTTCGTATTGCATGGAAGGCAAGCCCAGTACCCATCGAGTTATAAGTGAATGTAAGGGTGTTTTAAAGGGTCAAATGGAAAAAGGACTCAAATGATAATGTTCTAACTCAGATAACAGGGCTAGCATGCACCAACAATTAAGGTCTTGGCTCACTTCAATCAGTAGTTTGGGAGTAAGTATGAATAGAGGGAAGAATTGAATGAGAGAAGTGTAGGGGCTGTTTTAAACATCAGGTCCACAAAAACCTAAGGAGGAAAGTTTCTTAACACAAGATCTTCTTGAACTGAGAAACTAAGGAAGCTAAATAAACATCATGATAACATAATGATCAAACCTCCATCATAACATCACCACAATCATTCATGTAAATCATTCAAAGCATGAACATTTAGCCTCAGAAGCAAATAAGCTGAAAGAGAAGCTTATTTCTATTAGTCAAAAAGTCTTAAGTCCAATACATCACTAGATCATAGTTACTTCATCAAAATACTACAGTATAAGGGAGCCTTGCTCAACCATCCAAACCTACTAAAGAAAATGATCTATCTATTTATAACAAAAAGGGAGGCAACAACTAGAGGTACGAGCTGGCCTCCTTCCCTTGAAAACCTCTAAACATTTATTTGATCTAACAACATATCTATCCACCTATGCTATAAAACAGGAAAATGTTGGTGACTAATACAACCAAACTTCAAACTGATTTGATTCCCATTTGCTGGACAACTCCTTGTTTTCCATGTGTCTTTCAAAGCATGTGGTTGTCTTCTTGATGCTAGGTGTTGTTTCTACAACTTTATCCATATTCCATTTATCCAAAAAGTGTTAGCTTGGTCCTCCTAGATCCCTGGTGTTTGTTGGCAGCTTCCTTGGGTAGAAAATCTGGGTAGCACACTACAAGGAGAAAAGGTAGCACTTGTAGGTAGCATCATTGTGATGCATATGTGTGCTAGCCTTTTCCTTCTGTGAAATATTAGGTAGCGCATGTAGGTAGCACCCCTGTGTTGCGCCGGTGTGCCAACGTTTTGCCTCTATTAAATATTAGGTAGTGCCACTTACACTGCGCCTGTGTAAACGTTTGGGTAGCATTACCAAAAAACATAGTGCCTTTAATATTGAATGTGTGCAGAGAAATTTGTAGTCTTTCATGATGAAAAAACCTATTTGCATTAAGTGCCTTGACTGTAAAATAGGTAGTGCCTTTTACCACTAGGGAAACTAGCTCTTAGCAAAAAACCCAACACCCAGATAGTTAAATGCTTAGCAGCCTGTATAGATGGCAGAGATGATATTTGCATAACAATTAACTCTCTAAAAAAGTAACCATCCTAAAAAATGGGGCTTGCCTTTACCAACTATTTTTTCATTTTGACACTTAACCTCACACTCTTTCTAGTAGAAAGAGGATCTTCAATTGACATAATAGACTTCTTATTCTTAGCATTGATAGGCTTCTTCAGTGTAGTTGTGCTCTCCTTAGCTTCTGGTTTGTCATCCTCAATGGAAGCTTCAACCAACACCTGTAAGATTCTTTGGGCTACCTCATCTTGAAAGTTCTTTAGCTCTACCTTTCGCTTCTTGTTTTGAGACTGAAATCCTATGTTCTGTTTGTAAAGATTCTTTAGATGTCTATGAAGGGGCTGGGCTCTTCTTGTTGCAAACCTTTCCAAGTCAAGGGTGTAACTGTAGCCATCCATGAGCTCTTTCATCTGAGCCAAGTGGACCTTATCTTCTTCTTTAAGAGAAGCTATTTCTTTTCTTGCATCTTTAAGCTGCTTGATAAGTCTTTTGTAGGTCTGACTATCAAGAGGAACAATGTCATGCACAGTCTCAATAGGATTTTTCTCAGACTCCTCTTCATCCTACATGGGAAGTGTCTTGTCTACCTCATCAGGTTCCTTGATGGATTTACTTTTATTCTTCTTCCTCTTCACATGGGTTTCTTGTTTTTCTTATCACAGGCTCCTCAAAGTGTTTCACAGAGGTTTCATCTTTTCTCTCCAAAGGACTTTTAATACCTTTACCTTTACCTTTCTGTACAGGGGCTTCTTGTTTTTCTTCCACAGGATTTTCAATGCCTTTTCCCTTCTTCTTTTGGATAGGGGTCTATGGTTTCTCCTTCATAGGCCTTTCAATTCTTTTTCCCTTCTTCTTTAGAATAGGGGTTTTTGGTAAAGGCTGCTCTTGGAAAACTTCTGTAGGAATTGATGACCTTGTGAAAGGTCTTTTACCCTTGATTTCAGCTGTTGGAGGAGAAGAGGGAAATAAAAGCTTCTTCCCTTTCTTGGATGTATCTTTGGTAGAGGAAGGCGCCTCTTCTAACCCTGGTGGAGGAGGTGGTGAAAAATATCTGTGTGGAGAAGGAAAAACTTCCTCCTCGGCTTATGTGACCTGCTTGCTGATCTCTGCAACTTGAACATGGGCTCTTCCCTTTCTCTTCCAACTGGTCCCTACTTTAGTAGAATTGGTGGGTGACAAAGGACTTGCCTTATGTGATTGAGGAGTTGGTGCTATATCCAACTTGAAATGAGAGGTAACAACAAAATTATCCCATGAAATCTCCTTCTTACCCAATTCCTCAGAGACTAGCATTTTGATTAATCCAGAGTGGTAAAGGCTAGAATCCACATCTTTAGATTTGGCTTGTATTATGTCTGATATCTTACCCATACTCCTCAACAAGTAATAGGGAATATTCATCTCAACCTTACCAGTAAAATGTAGCAACAACCTTATATGGTACTGGTACAAAGTGTTAAATCTCCCTTCACAAGTAAAATATATTTGTATGATCTTCAATAATCTGTAAAATTGTTCAATCAATTGTCTCCTTGGCATACTTTTAGACAAATCATTGACTTGATATCTAGGTTTAAAGATATATTTTTCATAGGCTGAACTCAAAGCCATGGCTTTGAACCACTTTTCACCTGTAACGGGGATCCCTGTTGTAGCTGAGATAGAGGCTTCAGTCACCTCAAACTCCAAATATCTGACCTTGGTTTTCCTGCCATCAAGCTGTAATGCAAACTGTCTTGCTACCTTTGGATGGCCTTTCTGCATGTTCTGATAGAAAGATAGGCACCCTACTCTTTGAAAGGCCTCTCTTGCCATGGGTTTTGTATAAAAAAGATGCATGTCCACCGGTTCTGTCCTAACCATCTTGACGCCTTTGTGTGTCTTCCTTGATTGAGGAGTCTCCATGGCTCAAAATGAGGGCTTTTAAGAGGCTTAAGGGATGGTAATGACCAGGAAGGCTTTGAATTGGGCTTTCAAATATATAAGGCTGACCCCTTTAGACAGACTGATGTTAGTAAGCCAAAATCGACTTTAGGAATTATACCCTTAGGCTTGTACAAA